>PVKM010007231.1:0-41985 GCA_004027735.1 Carollia perspicillata | reverse complement strand
TCAAGGGCTAAGGAAAAGTTTGTACATATAGCCAGGCTGTTACATGTAGTGCTTACCTTCACCTACTCCCCCCACAAATGCAGAGAAAGGTCAGAATGAAACGGAGTGGTCCGGGATGGCTCCTAGAGGAGACAGACTAGAGCCTTAAAGGAAGTGTGTGGTATTTGTTTTGGCTGAAGGATCTTTCAGGGAGCAGAGAAATGGCCCAGATAAAAAGGCGGCATGTGTGGGCAGGAAGGAAGGCTGCATTGCCAGCACCTCAGCCCAGACAAGGATATGAAAATAATGGGAGAGACCTGCAGCTGCCCACCATTAATTCCTGACTTGAAGCAAAGGCAAGAATTCATACTGATTGCTCGGATTTTCTCTATTCCCTAACAATTAGCTCTTTATACACCTTCATCTGGCCTAAGAAAGAAAAATCTTTTCTCTAGGGTGCCATAGGTATAGCGCAGCCTCCAAGTGAGAAATAAACTATGACCTTTTGTGGCCTCTTCAAGATCTATGGTTCATGTTTCATGGGAAATATTGAGAAATATTCCATTAGAAATGAATCTGCTGTCACAGCATAGTGTATGTTTCCTGTGTTTTTCTTCCTTCATTATCACCAAGGTCATTCCCATGAAAACAAAATCTTGTTTTTTCCCCAGAGGAACCATATTTGTTATATTGATTTGCTTTGAAGTTCCAAAATGATTTTTCATGGCATCAAAATAAGTTTCTGAGGTCGTTCTAGTGATTCTATAAATATCTAATAGAAAAAATTATTAGGGTAACAAATGTAACTACAAGCAAAGGGGTTAACCTTATATGGTGTAATTTCAAAGTTTCCAGGAAGGCCCAGCAACCAAATCCACTGCCTGCCCCTAATCTCCCCCAGATCAATCCCTGAGCTGCTGGCTAGTGTTGAAATAGCAAAGTTCTTAAATTGATAGTTTCAGCCATGGCATAAGTAATAGATATGACTTCAAAATTTCCAGGAAGGCCACTACCACCAACGGACGCCCACCCTCAAACCACTTCCCCACCTGCTGGCTGGCATTGAATGAGCAGATAGAGCTTTGCACTCTTAATTTTAATCTCTAGTAAAATGCAAATAATTCTTTCAGGAGTTTCCATTACAATATGACTCCATTTGAAATCTTTTCCTAATAGGTTTGTTTAAAGGAAAGCAGAAAAGATTTCCTCCCACTGTATAGTCCTCTCCTGTTGTACCCCTTCTCTGCCAGCAGCTGGAAGCCCGGCCTAGAAGTTCGGCCCACTCCCACTCTGGGCCCAATCCTGACTTGGGGCCAAAATAATTTAGAGAGTTCTAAATCAATACCGTCTGTCTCACACCGCCTGCTCTTACTCTGTTAAAGACCCAGACTCTACCATCCACTTTTGCTCTGCAAACCATCTCTATCTCATCCTGGCCATCAGTACTCATCCTGGTATCTTTCCCAGAATCCTACTGCAGAAACAGGAACCCACCTCGCCCTTGTCACATGCCCAGGAAGACTGGAGCCCTACTATCTGAGTTCATGCTTCCATGTCCAGAGCAATAAAGATCTCAAACTCTGGAGTCAGACATACAGAAATGAAAACTCAACTGCCTCTTTCCAGCTATGTGGCTTTAGGTGTGTGGATTAACCTCTACAGGCCTCAGCTTCCTCATGTGTACATATCATGCCCATTAAATTAGAGCTGAATAAATATTAACAATGACACGATGTTAATCACAGTGAAGGAATAATAACTCGTGTTGGAATTTGCAAATACACTGCCCATTTCCACATTCTATGGTGATATGCTCCACCCACCTAGAGTCAAAGAATTCACTAACTCACATGGGAGTTAGTCAAAGGAAGGCTTTGGGGGTGGGCGCAAGCAGCCCGAGTGATCGCCTGTCCGCATTACAGCCATCTGTGGATCTGGGCTCCAAGTTTCTTCTAGATTCTGTGGTTCACCCTGCAGCCCCAGTGCTTCCCAAGCCCTAGCAAACCATGTGATTCCAGGCCCTAGTCCCTCTCATCCTGTCCTGTGTCATTTCAATTAATCGGCCTCAGTACCACCATGCCCCAAACAAAGGTAACTATAGGGTCTGGGTATTCAGAGGAGAACAAAGAATAGGAAAGCTGGGGAAGCCAAAGATAAACGAGCTCCACAATTCTGCTTTAGTCAAAGGCATTTTTGAAATCACTGGAAGGGGTGTTAGTGTCATTTATCTCCAAGTATCTTCATGAATAAATACAAAGCTCTCATTGTGAACACAGGAACATACTTACAACATTCCCTGTAGAATACACCAGTTACTGACATGGACTCAGAAAAAAAGTGGAGGAGATGAACCTAGATGCGCACACACACACACACACACACACACACACACTCCTCAGACACCAAAAAGTAAAAAGCAGGTGGCGTGAAAGTGCAGGTTTTACAGATGTTGATTTATTCAGCAATTTGCTTTTAGAGATTCTATTACACGTCCTCAGGTGCAGAGGGATGCCGTCTATCTGCCAGTCCGTGAGGCTCCAATGATACCATGTCCAAAGGCTTAACTGCTTTCTTACTGAACCAAAAACACAGTTCTAGTCTAACAGGTGAAGTGAGTGTTCAGATAGTTTGTCTGGTGTGAGTTTTTTAAAGATACAGAGTGGAATCCAAGTTTTATTTATTGATAATATCCATTTATTAAAATACTACAAAGAAACAGAAGATTCTATACCCCACACTATCTTAAAATTTTCATTTCCTCTCTTCTTTAACCTGAAGTTTCTTTGTACGATTTACCTATAAAAACTAGTCTGGGTTTTTAAATAGTTTTAGAACCCCACAGATGAATTTCAGTGACACAATGGTCAGAAAAATTCAATCAGTAAAAATACTGACAAAATAGTTAAGTCATTTCAAATTAAATTGCAATTAAAACTCACTAGGCTTGAACCTTTGAAAATACACTTATTTCTCAAAAAAAATAAGTGTATTCCTAGACGTGTATTCATATAGGTACAAAACAAGTAGTGAACTTACAAAGCAGCATATTCCATTATGCAAAACAATAGAAATATCAGTTTTTCCATGTAGCTTATTATAGAAAAACAAAGTAAAAGGCACTTCCCCTCATATTGGTAAGTAAGTCCAGGTATTAAAAATAAGCCTTGTGGTCTTATTCCAGTCTAATCAATAACCTAGCACTGAACCTAACTACCTGTCAATTTACCATAAGTCCTTCACTGACAAGAACAGCTATCACAAATAGTGCTCACACAGCAGTGTTTGCAGGCTAATACAGATCTGGGCTGATCTTCCTACACAGAACTATACATGGATCAGAGTACCTAAGTAATTTCTTCACAAAGTGAACTACAGAGAGGAGGCGCCCTGGTGTTATACAAATGAGAAATGCCCTATGAGCTGTACACATTTAAAGAATGAAACCTGAGGGGCCTCACTTACACCTAGAACTTATTTAGATGGCAAGATTCTGGACTCTGAAGTGATGCTATAATGGAGTAATTATAATGCTATAATTGGAAATCTTGGGAGAGGGTGATTTGCATGTGGGAGGGACATGAATTATTGGGGATGTTGGAGTGGACTGCAGTGGGCAGCTTTCTGAGATGCCCCCAAAGATTCCTGTCTGCTGATATTCACGCCTTGTGTAACCCCCTTCTCGAGGGAGCTGGACCTACTACTCCCTCTTGCCCTCTAGCTGCTGCTATGATGAAGCCAGCAGCAATAATGTAAGTGCCCCCATGGTGAGGCCACTTAGCCAAGAAACTGAAGGAAGCCTCCAGCCAACAGCCTGCAGAAAACGAAATCCTGCCAACCACCACTTGAGCGAGGCTGGAAACGGACGGACCCTCAGACATGCCTTGTACAGGCTGCAGCTCTAGCCCACACCTGATTTTAGTGTTGGAAGGCCTAGAGTCACACGGCACAGCTCAGCCGTACCCAAGCTCCTGGCCCACAGAAACTGTAAGATAATAAATGTTGTCTTAAGGCACCAAACTTGGCAGTAATCTGTTAATAACTAACTGATAGTTAATACAGATTTTACCTCTAAAAACATCATTTGGATAGTAACACAATATATATTTAAAACTTTTATCTAATTTGAAAAAGTTCTCAATTGTAATTTTAGGGTCTTTTAAAATCTCTGCATTTTTCAGGTCTACCAAATTCATAATATATGAAGCCTCTGCCTTCCCAAGTTAAATGAATTCACTTAAAAGTCAATAGAATACTAGAGAAATTTAACTTTGTCCCTTATACATCAGAGCCTACATCAGCATTAAGTAGCCCCTACTTGACAGAAAGGAAAAAAAATCCTAGATAACTTTACTTCTAAAAAATCACAGGTAGACACAGAGAAAAACTTCGCTTTCCTAAATTAGTAAAGGAAAACTCCTTTGATTACAAGACTTCCAAAAACCTCTTACCTTGAATGCACTGAAGTGTTCCATCCTCTGCTCTTATTGTAAAAGTCTCACCCGGATTAACTTGAACGAGAATAACCTGCCAAAGAAACACATTAATTTCAATTTAATAATACAACATCTGGAATTTTTCTTCCAAGTTTTATTACTAAATTCATGCACCAGACAGGAAGTATGTGGCACAAAATCTTATATAAACAAAAAACCTGGGACATGTCTTAGACCTGGTTCAAAGGGGAGGGGGTTGGGGGCAGTAAGTACATGCATTTGAATTTAGCTAAGTGAATTCTCCAGTGTTGCTTATGATGTGATTTAACTAGAAAATTCAATTTTAAGATACTTTTTCATTTTGCTCTTTCACTGATTTAGAAATGACAGTTAAAAAAGAAAAAAGACCAGAAAACATACTTACAAAGGAAAATACCACAGAGAAAGGAGGTTCTGACCTAACACTGTTGCATACTATTCCCAAGTATCTATTACTGACGTGGGTTATATGATTCTTTTGTGCAACAATACAAAGCAATTTCTTTAAAAAAGTTTGGAAAGAGTATCCCTCTATAGGATCTAGAAATAATAATGAACAGTACAAAATAAAAATATATTCCACTAGGTCCCACCAAACACTCAGAGTTTTAAATCTGTTACATAAAGATCAGTGTTTTAGTCATGTGAACATACATATGACAACTTCCAAAGGACTAGGCCACACACAGCAATGGCAAAGTATTTCTTTCCAGAGCCTCACAGCTTTAGTTCTAATCTAATTTAGTTCCTTTAGATAAAAGAGGAAAAATCACTAATTTACATGTAAATACAAATTAAAGAATGTAATCCAAGCTTAAAAACTATACTTAAAAATCACCCTGTACAAGGCTGACACTAATAAAATAATTACTGTGTATTTCTAGAAATTGACGAGGTGTCAGTGATATTCATCTTACAGTTCTTGGACTAAGCCTCCTTCCTCCCTCCCTTGACACCATCAACACACATTCAACACTGTCTGCAACCTCTTCATCTCTGCCTACTACCCACTTCACTCCTTCCCCAGACGGCTAAGGCCTACTCATCCTTGTGAGCCTAAGAAATGGTATTTGACTCTCAGGACAGGCCAGAACCCCAACAATCAACAATGTACATGTTCTCCAAAAACAAAACAAACACTTCGCTTCTCCTTCCTAGAATCTGAAATTGCAATTAATTAATTAAGCAATTATATCAGTGCCTATTGTTCTTTAATCTAGGCTCTAAAAGCATGAGATCTAGCACAGAATAAGTATTCAAAACTGTGCCTGGCATAGAATAAGTGCTTGACAACTATTTTTACTGAATACATGAAAGTCATAAAACATAAGAAAAACCATTGCAAATAATTATTTTAACTTAAAAATTAAGCTTTCTTTCCATGAAATTTAAAAAGTCAACTTTATTTATGTACGCACCATAACTTACTTGTTTTGAAAATGTATTCAGATTATATTAACTAGAGAAAACAGGATCTCTTAGCACACAGTAGTCCAAACTTCATCCTTGGTGCTTCTCGTTATCTTGAATTGTATCAGTTATTTCAAGGTGATATATTTCCCTGTACCATACTGTGTCAATAATCTTTCAGTCTTAAGTATTCAAAACTCTCACCATTTTAAAAACTCAGAAGGAAATCCCTTGATGTCTATAGAGTGATTAAAACACTTCGACTGCTTTCTTGAAACTGAGCTTTTAAAGTCATTCCTAACATGAAAAGTTTTAACTTTATTTTTATATAAACATTGAACTGGACTACAATGAAATGAAACAATACTCCAATAAAGAAAATTAGCCCTGGCTGGTGTGGCTCAGTGGATTGAGTGCCGGACTGCGAATCTAAGGGTCGTTGGTTCGATTCGCAGTCAGGCACATATCTGGGTTGCAGTCCAGGACCCCAGTGTGGGGCAAGCAAGAAACAACCACACATTGCTGTTTCTCTTCCTCTTTCTCCCTCTCCCCTCCCCTCTCTCTAGAAATAAATAAAATATTTTTAAAAAAAGAAATAAAATTATCCAGGTGTTTTTAAAAGTCCATAGACCAATTCTAACATCGCTGTAATAGAGCAGAAACCACCAACTTTGTGTTCATAACTCTAGTGATAGGCCTACAATACAGGGCCCAGCAGAAGTAACACCTGCATGAGTGTGGTCGGTAGGGTAATAATATGGGTGTAATAATTTACAGCTTTAATTTGAACATGTCACCTACAATGTCACATGGTGTGCTTGAGTGTGATATTGTTATGTTACCAAATTACATGCTTATGACTTTGTAATAAAATATTTTGTAATAATATAGGGGCTTTATTTGTGCCGGACCCTATATATGCCTATGGAATTAATTAGTTGGGGAAAAAAAACACTGGGCACCAAGACTATGTCCTGGATACTTCTTGATAATTCCAAATTCATATACTGTTCCTCCATACTCATAACTGTCAGCAGGGTCCTGAATGCTGGCTCTAAAAGTACAACTCGCCAGCATTATCTAAGGTCCCAGGGCAAGAAGAGGGATTGCTGAGTCCGGCTATGTTTCAGATTCTGTCACATTACCTGCTGATTATATTGCATAAAAAGTATGTGTAATGGTTCCTCAGCCGTCACTGACACCAGGCCACATTCAAAGAATGGGCCGGAAGTATCCAGCCACCACAAGGCATTTATGCTTTCCTCTCTCTTCTTCTGATGAGGCCAATTCCAGACCTTCATCCCACTTCTTCAGGGAGAAAAAAGGACAGGTAAAGGGCTTTTAAACATCATACTAAAATACCTCCCTTCAAATGTTTAGTTCCTGTAATGTTCCTTTGCTGCTGAGTTGCTATGGCAACCAGATTATAATCTACCAAGTTACCTCAGAAACCGGGCAAATCTCCTGTGTCCCAATATCAATTTTTCTCAGTAAGAGCCAAAGTCATTATTTGAGCCAACCATATTCATCTTGGCACTGAGATATTTTAAATAAAAGCATTTTGCTTTGCTGAAGCAGACTGACCTCCTTGCTGTTTTCACTGTCAATAAAGGAGAGATAAAAATAAAAATTTGACACACCCCAGCCCACTGATCTGTCCCTGACACCAGACATGAATGAGAAGGCGCAGAAGGCCGTGCACACAGAGCCCTGAGGAGCATGACGCACACCCCAGCGGGCTCCCTGGCACTTCACCTTTTCTATCATTCAAGCGTCTCTCTCTGCCCACCATCTCTCTCCCCCTCCTCCTGCCCCCTTGTCTTCCTCCTTCCCTCCTTTCTCTAGCCACAAAGCAGACTAACTGTTATAGGATCTTTTAAATACAGAATGTGAAACATAACATCACTGTCCAAACCTCATCATTTTTGGTCCACTCAAATAAGCATTTCCTGCTTTTCCAAAGTCAGCATTAAAACAACTCATGCTGCATTCTGTGTCTTGCCAGAGGAGGAAAAAAAAAGGCAAAGTTTATAACCACTGATAGACTTTTGCCCCATACACGTTAAAATAGAAACATGTCGACCATATTATTAGTATACTTCAGGCTACTATTGCTCCATCACTCTGTTTCAAATCTGTTAGTGCTACTTGAACCAAGCAGCCCGAAATCACCAAAGGCAGTTTATCAAGGCTTAACGAAAAATAAGTGACCGTTCTTTCAAAGTCCAAAGAAACAATCAAATAAGAGGTCAGATTAATATAATTGAGCAAAAGGCTAAACACAGCATCCTGGGAAAGCTTTACCCAAAAGACAAATTGAAACAGGGGTAACATCTTTCCTTAAAATTAGTCTAAATCCAACTGTTCCTTACTTAATAGAAGAACAGGAAATTTCCTTTTGCAGTTCAAATTTGGAGTGGTTGATTAACCACAAGATCAATAGTATCTAAGACTGCTCCTGAAGGCAAACACCTAATTAATGCCTCAAATAAAAAAATCACCAGCCACCTGCCTACACAATCACTGCCACTGGGACAGTAGAGGGGATGCGACTTCACACTTGGAGCTTTTCCCAACTTGCCACTCTTTGGGAGGCCTGCCTTAGTCTGAGGTGTTTCCGTGTAAACGAACACTTCGCACGTGGAGCCAGCACTTGTCATCATCCAACAAACGAACACCTTTGGTGGACAAAGTGATGCGATCTAAAAGCTGCAGACAGTTCCATGTAAGAAAGGGTTCTATCCAGGACTATCTAATAACTCTTGAAAAGTGACCTCTGACTACATGAGAGGACTCGTAGCATCTTTGTCATCTCCCTCTCATATTCTCTCTCCCTCCCTCCTTTTCCATATTCTCAAACTCCAGAGAAATCTTAGGAGCGCTCCACCCAGCCCCCACAGGACCTGAGCCATCCAACAATACACACCTGACACCCTGGTCTCTACAGACCACAGCTGACCTCAAGTAACACTTTATTCATCCTCTCTCTTTTCTCCAGTCAAGAAAATGAGCTATGGATGACCAATGGTTATCTTTGTGGTGATAACGTCACACACAAAAAAGTGTCCCGAGATTTAAAACATGAGCAGGTAAAATAGAAAGGTACTGGACCCACTCACTTGTCCTCCTTGAAGCCTGAATCCAAAGCTGGCAGAGGAGAACACACAAGGCCAGGAAGCCGAGAGGGCACTCACACACTGGGTCAAGGCATGGGACACGCATGGCATGTAAAACTCTTCCCTGGTCAATACCACCAAGAGGACAAGTTGTTTTGTTTCTTCTTGGGTTTTAGGACTCAACCTGTTTAAAGCAAGGAGCAAGAATACTCCAATGCTCCAAAAAAATTTTTTTAAAGATTTTATTTATTCAGTTTTAGAAGGGAAGGGAGGGAGAGAGCGAGAGAAACATCAATGTGTGGTTGCCTATCACGTGCCCCCTACCTGCTCACAAACCAGGAATGTGCCCTGACTGGGAATTGAACCAGCAACCCCTTGTTTCGATGGCCGGGACTCAATCCACTGAGCCATACCAGCCAGGGCAATGCTCCAAAATTTTTAATACTCTGATTTCCTCAAAAGACAGAAGGTTCAAAAGTTGTCCACATCAAGAGATGCATTCATCTCTGAAAACAGCTGGGGTTTTTCCTACAGCGATTCTATAAATACCTATTAATTATAGAAACTGTATGTTCCTGACAGGAAGGTATTACTAGCCGTATTTTACAGACAAGGAAACTGAGGCGGGTAAGTAACTGATCTAAAGTCACAAAACTACAAAAGGACTGAGCTAGTACTGGACTCCAGCCCTGTCTGACCAAAATGCACACACTCTTCTCTTCTACATACAGCCTCCCCCGCTCTGATAGGGGTAGGCTTCACACAGTCAGTTCTCTACGGAGATACTTCAATAAATAGCTCTAAGGAGAACAAGCACTTAACTGGGTCAGGGGCATGTCACCAAAGACCAAAGACACTCGTTCTCTTCTAGGAAATCTATGCTCACTCCCTGAGCCAGAACTCCTCACTACCACTGCAGCATTAGGTGGTAAGGAATCCCACGACCGACAACAAACAGGTGTTTTTATATTGCGCAGGACTTACTCTCATAAAGTCTTTGTCAACACCTTGCATTCCCTTAGAATCCTCAGAAGAAGCAATGAGCTAACCACTCGATTATCACAATCACTAGATGCCATTTCTCTGGCCCAATAGTAGGCGTAAGAAAAATAAAACATGACTCCTCAGAAGATTGCATCTGAAGTTTCTACGCCTCCCAAAAATCACCTGTCATTAACAAAAAAGACAGGAATGGATTCATAGGTAATCAAACAAAAAGAAATCAGATGAACCAAAGAGGACATTTTTATACACTGAAATTACCCCACTGCCTGCTGAAAACACATACATTCAGGAATTCAATACCTGCCTGCATTTAATGAAATCAGTGTCCTTATAAGAATCACTACATCTTGGTGTTAATTAAGCAAATATTAATGAATGCTCAGAATGGGTCGGGCATTCCTCTGGGCATTAGGAATAGCACCTTAGAAAAAACAGTTTTGTCCACTTTGAGCTGTTAGATGCAATTTGCATGGGATGGGGGTGGGGGAATTACGGGAAAAAAAAGCACACACACACAGAAAACAGAAAACAGTCTTGGCTGGTGTGGTTAAGTGGATGAGTGCCAGCTCTCAACCAAAGGATCACCGGTTGGATCCCCAGTCTACAGCACATGCCTGGGTTGCAGGCCAGGTCCCCAGTAGGGGGCGTGCGAGAGGCAACCACACATTGAGGTTTCTCTCCCTCTCTTTCTCCCTCCCTTCCCCTCTATCTAAAAATAATAAAATATTTAAAAAATAAATTTAAAAAACCAGTTACTTAAAAAAGTAAAGCATTTACAGATAGTGGTAAGGGCTATAAAGAAAATACAATGGCGGCTTGTAAAAACTGTACATTTACATTCCCACTAATCGTATACTGCCCAGAATAAAGAGATTTTATTACAAAAAGAGCTGCTGTTTGCTAAGAATAAAAATATAGCATTAACTTAAATGGGAAAAAAAGCAAAATGTAACACAGATGACCAAAACTAGGTTAAAAGCCTCTTTTAAGGGAACCACAAATGCCTGAGTCTAAAGTTTCAACTACAGGACTTCAGAATAAAAACCAAGAATATATAAAGCCAAAATTCCATGTAAGCATAAGGGTAGTTTTTCCCTGGGTAAGGGTAACTAACAGCTACCAAATATACTTGTGCATGTGAAGTATGATTATGTTCATTTTATTAAAAAATTTTTCAGAGTTGTTGAGTACCAAAAATATAACTCTTCTTTCTTTAGTTAAAAGTTATGTTCACTGAGAACAAAATCTGTCTCCTGTCATCACCATTTCAGGGTGAATCCCTGTCAAAAATGTCCACCAAATGAGGTACAAGCCCTTTCTCATCCTCAATTCCATCCATGGACGCCGTGTTCCCAAGCTGGCCTCTGGCCACACTGATGAGGAGTCAGCAGTTCGGGCCACTTCTCACAGAATCCATAGAATGTCTCCCTCCATTTAGATACAGCCACCTCACGTCTGGTTTTGATCGGCTGAGACAGAGCAACATGATCCACACTGATGTGCTAATTAATGTCACACAACTCTGGAAAGCTGTGCACTGAACCTAAACAAACAACTCTACTGTGGGAATCTCAAGACCAGTGAAGAAACATATTTAACTGCCTATATCCCAATATTTTACCATTATAATTTTAAGACCCATTTCAATGTTAGCCACCTTACTCATTTAACACTGCTCTACCCCCTAAGAAATAATCAGGAAATAACGTGCCCTGGCCAATGTGGCTTGGTTGGAGTGTAGTCCAATAAACCCAAAGGTGTTGGGTTCAATTACCAGTCAGAGCACATGCCTAGGTTGCAGGTTCTATCTCCCATTGGCTCTAATGGTGACAACCGATCAATGTTTCTCTCTCACATTGATATTTCTTTCTTTCTCCCCGCCCCCGGCCCCTTCCTCTGTCCCTTCCTCCCTCTGTCCCTCCCTCTCTTCCTCTCTGAAAGTAATGAGGAAAAAAGGAAAATGTCTTTGGTGAGGATTAAAAAAAGGAAATAATGTGCCCATGAAGAATGTTCTCATCCTTACAACAGAAAACCAGTTCCCAATACTTTGTCATTAAATATTCTAAAATTAACTATTCTAATTACTATACTTCATTAATTACTTGCTTGATATTTTTGTGCCCAGTAACATAAAATCAGAAATGAATACAAATATGTAACATTCTAAGGTTTTGCAAGGATTTTGCAGAAGAGAAAGGAGGATTCCCCCATGCCCCCACCACACCAGTGCAGAGTATGTTATCACTTATTAAGGCTTTGACTTTGCATTAATTATTAAACGTATTAATGCTTAATGCTATTATTGAACTCTTAAGTATTCAACACAGACTTGCTGAGTAGTTACTATTATTATACTTTATTAAGCACCGATGATTCTAAGATGAGAAAGCTGAAATCCTACCCATTGTGTGTTGTTGGAGGAATAGACGGTACAATTAACATTATAAAATATGGTCATCGAGTGCTATGGAAACTGAAGAAACCATGAAGAAATCAAGAGAAGTTATAGTTGAGTGAGACATTTAATGGGAGAGTGGGAGACTGCAATTGAATAAGCAAAAGAACAATTACACAAGCAAATATATGGGGGACTAAATGGTATAATGTGTTCAGAATTCAGACGTGCTAAGATTTCAATCTAATCTCATTTTAGTTTCAATCCATTTTTGGACTAATTATTTAAAAGTCAACTAAGGTACTCAAGACACACAGTGAGAAAAGGAAATCAGAAAGATCACATCCCCAATAAATTTAACTTTAAAAAAAACATAAAAAAGAAAGATTATAGTTGAGTCCCAGCTCTGCTAAGTAAGACACTTAACCTTTCTAACCCTGTGTTTTCACCTGAAAAAGTGGTGATGCCCACCTCCCATGAGTGCTCCAGAAGCAGAGCAGCCCTGGTACAGTCCTGGTGCCGGCCTCACACACAGAACGAGTGCAACACAATAACTGCCATTACTATTTCTTTTTCTTTACATTTCTTTCTAACAGTGGCAAATCTTCCACATAATAAAAAAAAAGTGGCCTTTAATAAGAGTCAAATGAAAAAATTTTACTGAATCTGCCAAACTTTCGCGTTTTCAGTAAGATCTTAAACCAGCCAATTCTCACCTCTGACCAGGTTTTCCGTTTGGGGAACATTCTGGCTTTCCTTAAAGGCTCACCTCCTAACAGATTCACATTCCAGAGTCTGTTCAGCTTCCGTGGATCCGGGTAACAACAGTGACTTTGGAATCCATTCACCAAAGTTCTGAAATCTAAGCCTTTTACATCTACAAGCGGGTTTGAACCACTTGGAAATGCTTCTAATTCAGAGTATCATAATGAAAGTCAGCGATAAAATGTAGTAACACCACAATGTGTGGAAATTTCCTATTAAGTGCCCGGAAGTCCAAGAAAGGGCCCTTTTCTGACCCTTAAGCTGCCTTCCTAGAGCACAGAGGAAGATTTAAACTTGGCCAGATTCTCAAAGGGGCATTGGGCATTGGCCTTTTCAAATACTTAAGCAACTAGTTTGAGAGGTTATGCATCATACAATCCAGGAAAACAGAATTATGCAGCTGGATACTTTAGACCATTGAGTTTTTTTAAAAATGCCAAATTTAGGGTTTCAAGGCAAACAGATTGACAATACTCTTCAAAAATGTAATGCTTTAAGGTGTTCCTTTCCAGATTTGAGTCCCAGCGCTTTGTAAGCAACAGCTGGAAAGCTCGGCAGAGCATTCATACTCTCAGTCTTAAAAGAATGACGTCCTGAGTGCATACACATGCCGACTTGTACTCATGAAAAGATTAGTCCAACTCTTCCCTCATTCTGCACCAAGTCCAAATTCAGGACTGACACTAGTCTCCGCAGACAACACAGGGAAAACGTGACAAAAATTTTCCAGCCAGCACCTCCCCTCCTCGCACGCCTTCAGCACATACAGGCAAACAGCCGATTCTGTGCACGTCTCCAATTCAGGGCCAGTTTATGCACCATGACATCAGTGCAGTATAATGAGCCAAGTTTAAACTCCATCTGGGACAAATAATGTCCAGGCACACTGTGACTTCTTTTGTTTATATACACTGACTAAATATGTCTTGGTGGTAAATGAACTAACTCTTAAGATTGATTTCCCGAGGCCTCCAAAACAATATTCTGCACCCCTGAAGCAACTCCCTGCCTCCAGTTCTCCTTCCAAAACTATGCGTAAGTGATTCTTAACAGAACACTCGATTTTGAAACACATAATTAACATCTTGAGAAGAGTCAAAGTCCAAGCAGCCCTTCATCAATCTAAAAAAAAAGAAAAAAATGAGGAACTGGCTAGCAAAAGGGTGTGGTATCGTGGCTCACGGTACAAATAATGCATGACAGAATTCCGTACCCCTGAGAATACCCAGAGGTGACCGACGTAAAAATATTCGCAACAAAGTGGCCACTTTCTTACTCTTCGAAAGATCAACCTAGTTTTATTTTTATTCTGGCATTACTTAAGAGAAATAATTATAAATGCAGAATGAAAAACAAATAATTTAATAGGTTCAAGTCTTACAACAAGTTTTTAGATTTCTTAAAACACAAAAACTGTGCCTCTGGGTGATGTAATGTTTGAATGAAAATGAAAGGCGGGGTCTGGGAGGAAAAGAAGGCAGACAAAAAGCCCCCCCCCCCCCCCAAATCTTCCAGGGTGAGTCTCCCGAGGAGGAGGGGGGAGGAGGAGCGCCTGCTACCTTTCTCTGGACACCACCATCTCTCAGCAGCTGTTGACCCCAGAGGGAACTACTCCCCTGCTGCTAATCTTGGAGAGAGAACCATTCCCTAAGGAAAGAAAGGGAGCAGCTCCATGACCTGGTCCTCAGATGACTTCAGTTCCAGCTCCTCCTCCGAATTCAACTGGTGTCTCTAGGCCTCAGACACTACCAGCACTGCTCAGTCTGCAATTCTCAGAGCTCCTGAGTCAGAATCACAGCCACTTCCCAGAGTTAATATGAAGGTCATACAGCAAACCAGAAGTACTCTCCTTGGTGAATTTCACCATTTACTACTGTCTCTCCAGACTGTTTACCTGAACAGGACAACAGAGAGATGCCTAACCCAAGCAATCCCACCATTCCTAAAAGGTAGGACAAAAGTGAATTCAAACCCCAGTGCTGTGCCTTGCCAGCTGCAAGTACTTAACCTTTCTGGCCTCTGGTTCTGTCTGTAAAAATGATCACCGCTTTACAGGGTCATGATTACTAGGTGAAATGATGTACATGCTTAGCACCATTCCTAGCACCTCATATGCCCTCAAATAGTTCCTATTAGTTCCCTCCATCATGGAGGGAACAAAGAAATTAAAATATCAAATAAAAGCCATTCTTTCCAACAATTTAACTTATTGACCTCAAACAACCACTCAATTAAAGGTTGAAACTAAAACACTGCTGGTGATCGGCAAGCCTACAATATAACATTTAAGTCTGAAATAAATGCCAAAAATTAACTTAGACACCTGGAATTCTTTCAATGTCAAAAATCTAATCTTCAATGTATCTTTTACAGCATGAAGGTGCTGAAATCTCTGCAAGAGTCAACCTTACAGAACCTTTTATTCTATACCGGCTGCTTGGTTTTAGGACAATTGTTGGAAGCTGAACTGCTGCCACCCTCCAAAGGAGGAGCACACACCTAGTGCAAGGCCGATCTTCCGGTCCCTCGGCAGCCCTGTGCACAGGCAGTCAATGAAGTGGGAAAACTCCCAGTAGCCTGACCCTGAATGAACCACTTCAAGAGTCAGGAGAAGACTCTCAGGAGGAAATTGGGTGTGAACACCCATCTATGAAAGGGTAATGTCCTCTATCACCCAACTCCATCCTCAACTGATTCCCTAAAGTCTTTAAAATGGGTATTATTCATAGACAGGGTCTGATTTCCCATTTCATCAGTGAGAAAAAAATGGTTGCAATTTCTGTCTAATTCACATTATATTCATCTTATATTACTTTTATTTTCAGCCATAAAATAAAAGTCACCAAGTAAGTTATAAATAGACATTCTATCAGAATACTTCTTTTATGGACTTTTTGCAAAGGTGATGAAAAGACAGGTCTTACACAGACCCAGTCTGTCAACGCGTATAAAAATTAAACTGGCAAATCAGAAAAAATGAATGAGCAGCATAACTCTGGCCAATTTAGCTACCAAACAACTTCACTATCCAATGCATATGCTCCAGTGTATCATGGTTTCTCCCACGAACTAGAATACAACTCAGTATTCCAACATAAACACCAAAGAAACTTTTTCTGAGGAAGTAACATGCTTCACTGATGAATTCTGGAACACTTTAACAACCCCTCCTAAAAATGAAGAGTCATGCAACATAATTGGATAACAGCAAAAGTCTGTTTCTTTCCAAATCTAAACTTTGACTCACAAAAATTGATTACCAATGTTTGAAAATAGTAGGACTGGAACCCTAAGGACAGTCTGACTGATGAAAATACTCTAGCCAGCTTGCCCCCAAACCAGACCTGCAGCTCTCCGCTATTTCCACTTCACTGCCCAACTATCTGCAAAGCAAAAACCCCTGGCAAGTAATTTTCAAAATGTAGACTGTCCATTTTACCCAAATGTGTACTACTATATTGCAGAAGCAAAGAAGGGGCAGTAAAGAGTAAATTCAGAAGAGGCAGGGTCAAATTAATTATTCCAGTTAATGACTGTGCTAAACACACCTGCTGCCCATAAAACAGTTCCTGCTCGGCAACGATCTGTTCTGATGGCCACCTGCTAGGGGAAAAGGCCCCAGGGCTGAGAAGAGTACCGACGTAGGCATCCACGCTGAAGGGCTGCGTGAATTCTGTCGCTTCTGCAGGGCCACCAGAGCACAGCTGCAATTTCTTTTAACAGTA
Organism: Carollia perspicillata; assembly: GCA_004027735.1. NCBI lineage: Eukaryota > Metazoa > Chordata > Mammalia > Chiroptera > Phyllostomidae > Carollia > Carollia perspicillata. Next base: position 25,118 of record PVKM010007231.1, on the reverse strand, counting down.
GAGCTGTTAAAAATTACTAAGAGGCACTTAATTCTGGCTAATCTTGATTTAAGTGAGGAAACTAATGTAATCTGAAGGCAGCTAAACCCAAAATCACCCAGATACAATAATGTGGTGCATCAACAACTGACTCTTTGGCGGGCTGTTTTATTTTCTGCAATTGCCTCTGGAACTTAAGAGATTAATGTTACTAATTTTATGCAGTTTGTTCACTATCGCCATGTTTGGAGTGTAACATATATAATTTACAGAGAGCCATATTTTTAAGTCAAATGGGTAGACAAAAAAGAGCAGAGTGTGTGCGACCCTGGTTCTGCAGCTCAGCTGGTTAGAGCACTGTCCTGATATGCCAAGGTTGCGGGTTTGATGCCCGGTCATGGCACATACAAGAATCAACCAATAAATGCTTACATAAGTGAAACAACAAAACTGATGCTTCTCTCTCTATCTCTCCCTGCCTCTCGCTCTCCCTCCCTTTCTCTAAAATCAATAAATAAAAAAAAATTCTTTAAAGAGCAGAGTCTGCCTACATGAAACCAGTTATGTGCAAACATATGTCTTAACATGTCTGGATAGAGAACTGTCCCATCTTTTCTTCCTCTGTGTGTGTATGTATATTTTTATTGCACTATGAGATGCACCAATGGCTGTCACATCGCATCCAATGTGACAAATACACATTTTTCAAAACGATAATTGAAATCTGTGCTTGGAAATCTACCAAATTTAATTTTTTTATTCAGAGAGACAGTTAATATAGAAATGATTTACATAAAAATGCCTCATCTAGGTAACACCAGAAAAAGATTACTTTTAAAAAATTCTACTTCAATAATAAGTACTTCGAAGCCTTGATTCTTGGAAACCGTGCAACAGATTGCAAACATAAGGATTTGCATCTCTGCCCTTCCCACAATGGCACCTCGCATCTGTGCCTGACGTCCCCCAGCCTGGCTGTTTCTTCTGCCCTTCCTCTGCTGTGGCAAGTACTCAGCGCAGCACTGTTTAGGGGCTCGTACAATGCTCACTGGAAAACAGAGGCCAAAACACAACAACGCAGGGGTCCTAACTTGGAAGGCATAACTGACACCCTTTACAAAACCATGGGAACCAAAGCCCACACTAGTTCAGTTTACAAGTCATAAAGAAAGGAGAAAACTAAGAGGCTTAAAAATCACTTCATCACTGTGATTCACAATGAGTGTGCCAGAAAAAAAATTAAATATTTTTGTTATATGTACAGCACAACACATGTGAGCACAAGATGCAATTTCAGAGGTAAAAAAAGTTCACAATCTCCAGGTTCCAAACTCTGATGACCACAGAGCCCAGGCAAGCTGGGAAAGGGGGTGAAGCGCAGAGGGGGCCCTGAGGGTGACATGCCCCAGTGAGGGCAGCTGCTACTTTTTGCCAGTCATTTGTTACCAAGTGCAAAGACGAGCCCAGTGTCATCAGATTTTCTGGGTCCTCCAGGTAAACAGAAAGATCCAGAATCACATGTAAATCTTCCAATTTTAAATTATTGGCACCTAATTTTTCATTAAGTATAAAGGTTAAAAAAATGCTTGCGTGACAAATGCAACACACAGACAATTTTCAAGCCCCAGTCGAGGTGAATTAAATTCATTTTGCTCCTCCTTCATCTCTCCTGAAGGGTTTATTGAATGCACCTCAGACGCCAGGCAAAGTGTGAACAAGAGACACAATCCCTGTTCTCCCGAGTTTACAGTGCAGCCAGCCAAACAGTGCACCAAGTTGAAAACAATCATAATGTGAACACCACAGCAGAGTTTTAAATTGCCATGATTTTGCAGTGCAACCTTGCCACGCCAGTCTTTTTCCTTAATCCTCTCCTTTTTGAAGGCAGCTCGATTTCTACCATTTGAAGGATACTGACTACATCTTGAATCTTATTATTATTGCCTCTGGCTAATTAAATTCTGAAGTGTCTCTCAACCTAGACAGCTCAGAGCTGTCATAATTATATGTCATATGTCATAATTATCGTGGGTGCCACATATAACAACACCCTCTGATAATACAGCATCAACATTTTCCTTTTTGAGACTGAGATTATGCACAGGCTACGCCTTTTCGGAAGCCTTTGTAGTGAGAATTGGCAAACCTAAGGCAGGGAGAACTATAAAATGAGACTACAGACCTGGATAAACTCACACCCCTTTACAGTGGAAAGGGGGCCCTTAGAAGCAGGGGTGCTGCTCGGGCCACTGGAAAGTAACTCTGGTTGAGGGATGCTCCTGATCTGCACCTCTGCAGACTCAGACCTTCTGAGGAACAGACAGCAGGGGGCCAAGGGTGGACCCCAACTGGACACCTCAGAGGACAGGCAGATTCACTAACAAGAATACTGAATAGAAAAGAGATTGTAGAATGCAGAGACACAGTTTGTTGGGAGTGCCACTACTTAGGTCTCCACTTGAAACAAGCTATCCCTACACAGTGTTCTCACTTTGTAAAACAGAAACTGATTACATTATACGCAAAGCTTAGTAACAGTCATAACTGCACTTCAACTGAGACCTCTGTCGAGGCTTAGCCTCCCCACAGGCACTTTCCCCAGCCTGTTCTGGTCTCCTGCCCAGCCACCCCACTCCCTGCTCCATCCTGCCTCTGTGCCCCCAAGACAGGGTTGTATCCCCCAATCTAACAATCTAACCACTGGAGATGAGTAAATACAGCCACTTGGGGGGGGGTGTTAAACTACATTTTGCTCCCCAACTAGATTGCTCATTCCTTTATGGCAAGAACAGCGTCTTTTTCATTTTTGTGTCACCAGCACCTAATACAATGCTGGTATAAAAGACAACTGATAAATGCTTATTAAAATGAACAAATCTATTTTTCAGTCACTCCTTACTTCAGTCACAGATCCTACTCTCTCACTCCTCCTTTCTACCCCAAATCTGGTGGAAAAAGAAACTGACAGTATCTTGACATCAGAAGTCTACACAAGTTTGAGTGGTAGAGAACACAAAGGCAGTTTGCAATAATAGTTTTCTTTACACTATTTGCACAAGTTATACATTTTTCACATCTTGATGGTAAAAGACTCTAACATAAGACTGAGCTTCCCATACTTGGTTTCCCAAACCCAACATGCGACCAGCCTAATTCCTTCTACTTTCAAGCCATGCCCCAGCTTCTAAATAGGATTCTATCACTCGAGGAGCTGTTATGTGACTCAGCAGCAATAGGCTGCAGCCTCCACTTTAACTGCCAGCACCATTCTCCTTTGAATATCCCTCTTTTCCCTGGGCAAACTTCCCAAGAACTGTTTATTCATTTTCCTACACCACGCTGAGAGCTAAAACTCATTCTGGGTCCTCCTAACACAGTGGCCATCAGGATGTTTAAAGAGTAAACCTGTGTGGTGAGAGGATCTGAACTACTGAATGCAAGAAGGAAGCTGTCAGGGGAAAAGTTATTAAGAAGATATCAACCAGAACAGAAAAGGTCACTGGATTAGCAGGAGAAGCACAGTTGATGTAAAAGACACGCCGATGACGAGCACCATCTGAACGTGGAAAGTTTTAATATGTTTAATGTGCTGCCTGGAAATGCGTGCTCCAAAGAATGCTCCAGGAAAGCTGGGGCTGTGTATTCTGTCCAGGGGAAACAAAGGCTTTTAAAAAGAAGAAACAAAAGACAGGGAACCTCGCACTCAGTAAAATGGCATGCTAGGTGCCGATCAACAGGAATAGGCCAAGTCAAGAGAACTGGACATGGCTGAGACAAATGTAACCTCCTGTCTCAGAGGGCAAGCTTGTTCAGAGGCTATCCTGAGATGGCAGGAGGGACACGCTTTCTGTTTACAGTTAAGGAGATCTACTTCCTGAAGCAGAAACACAAAGGAATACTCATTAGCAATCAGTATTCTGCAAGCTAAAAGGAAAAAGGGACATAAATATGACAAACAAAATGTGTGCTCAGTGCCCTTTAAAAGCTGTGCTAAATGCTAGTCAGGACAGAGGCGTCGAACCCCAACCCACCCCACAGACCCCCAATGAATACATACATGAGAAGAGTCACCAAGAACATGAGAATGTAAAGTGGTGCGCCACCCTCGTGGAGGACATGAGTGTCATAGATTAAGTTAGCAAATCAGGAAACTCTGTTAGCACTTCTGTTCTGAACCTAATGATTTCCTTATTGGTGGGTCCTAGAATTCTTCTCGAGATTATTAAAACCAACAGAAAAGGCAGGAAATTGGATTGATGTTTACTCTTTCATGCTCAAAATAGCTGCTGCACTTTTAAATCTCTAAGATGTACTAGAAGTCCCTAACAAAGACAGTTCCACTAATATACCACTAGGCTCCGAAAATATCAACACAGGCACCAACATTCTGATTACTGAAGGGCATGCACTATAATTTATATTGCCACACACAAAAATGCAAGTCAAAACCTAATTTATAACCCAAGAATAATATACAGTTACCATACAAGAGAAGCACACTTTATTTGCCTATGTTATCTACTCAAAGTAGAAGAAATTATAATAAGAAGCAGAGGTGTTTTATTTAGAAAATAGTTCACAGTAAAGTTGTTCCATCTTACTCCTAGGTATATATCCAAGAGAAATGAAAACAGGTCCACAGTGTAAATGGCCAAAGAGTGAAAACGGCCCAAATGCCCACCGACTGACAAATGGATACATGAAGTGTGGCATATCCATCCAATGGAATGTTATTGGGCAATAAATAAGGTATAAAGTACCGATACATGCTACCATTTCATTTCATAATTTCACTTATATAAAATGCCCAGAGTGGGCAAATTATCTACAGAGACAGAAAGCACTAGTGGCTGCCTGAGAATTGGCAGGAGATATGACTACTAACGGGTTTTTTTTTTAAGTTGAATAAATGTTCTAAAATCGATTGTAGTCGTGGTTGCACAATTCTGTGAATACAGTAAATTCCACTGAATTGTACACTTTATGTAAGTGAACTGCATGATGTGGATATATCTCAATAAAACTGCGGAATAAGTAAAGCTGCTAAGGTGCTTCTGTCCATATTGTGTTTGTTGTTGTTCTTGCTCATTATTATTTTGTTGGTAATATATTATTTTTAAATCTTCATTTATAATAAGGATGGCTTTTTATTTTAAGCAAAGAATCATCCTTTCCCTGCTACCTCTATAAAATGACAGACCAAGGATTCAAACTTAACATGACTTTGGATAATGAAAATGAACAGTCTCTTACTTAAAGAGCCAGAACAGAGCAGAGAAGCCTGCCAAGAGCTCATACGTACTGAATTCAAACCTACAGGGCAGAAATCAGGAGAGTGGTTGTGGGGACTGAAGAGCCTTCTTATAACTGTGCTGGTTCTCTTGCACACATAGACATGTTTAGACTGTTCTCTGCACAGCTGCAAAGCATTAGGAAAGCTGTAAACACATACAAGGTAAGCTTCACCATACCCACTACTAACAGAAATGCAGAGGAAGAGCCTCGTAACCAGCAGGCAGCTCTTTACAACAGTGTACTTGAGAGGCAGCTCCAGTGCTACCTCCCTTAAAATGCCACCGCCAAGGGTCTGTGGAACAGTGCCTGCAATATCCATCACTGGAGTCACAACGCTGTGCCTCCAAAAGGTCCTGGTCAACACGAACCAGTGCTGCTGCAGAGGAACAGCACAGTATAAGCCTCAGCGAACATCAGCACAGGTAATTCTCTTTGGAGTGTCCTCTGTCCTGATCCTTTAAAAGGAAGTCCTGAGCACCATACCACACCGGCTCTGAAGAGCAGGCAGCAAATACCAACAAGTGCCCCAGGCCAGCACTCAAAATTCCTGCAGTCCCAGACTTTTGGATCCTTGGGTCCCCACATTTGGTCCTTGCCCTTTTTGGTGACGCCTATCCCTCTTTCTCTTCCCCTATCTCCTGTCTGGCATTTCTCCACCATCGGTTTTGCTTGCTCCTTGGGTCAGTTTTCCCCTTGTGCCTTCGCCCGGGTTCCACACACAGGCCTGGAGGACTCTGCCACACTTAACTAGGCCAAAGGTCAATGTTAGGGCCCAAAGCAAAGAGCAGAGGCTTGAGGGAATGGGAGAGATACAGGATGGGGCTCCTGGGAGCAGAAGGAGGAAGAAAACTGTCAGGCACAGAGCCCCCCGCCTAGGCTGAGCCACAGGAACAACAGAAGCAACACCAAGGCATGACAAACCTCAGACTGGTCCCGCTGAGGGGATATTCCAAACATGCTCTGCCCACCCAACAATTATGACCTGTTACAGGCAATTTAGGGTTAATGCTCATCGATAGCTTGGTCCACATAACCTATAAATTTTAATGCTTCTAGCGCATATTTACTAATTAGAAAGACTGAAAGATTTCCTTCTGATAGGATTTTATAGAGTAAGTGTACCCCAGTTTGAGAAAGCTTAATATTTGATTATTTATAAAACAGAGAGATTCCCCTTGTCTTTACAGAAAAAGTCCCAGATTAATTGAAAATGTGATTTTATAAACCAAAATGATTAAGCATCTTCTAATTAGACTTGAGGTAAATACACGCAGTAGGGGAATGCCACACGGCCTGCTGAGGAAGTCCAGTCTTTCGTCATTTCTAGGTACAAAGAAGCTTACTTCCAAAGAGGAAACTGAATGATTCTACAACTAAGGGCTTTATCTGCTGGTTCATGATCTGTAAAAGGCTGTTCTGTGCAAAGTGAATTACAGAAATGAGGAAGAAATCAAAACACTAAAAGGACACACCATAGTACGGACTGGGGGCCCCAGGCCTCGGAGTACATACACACACAGGAACCAGGTGAGGGCACTCAGGAGACAGAGGATGCTTTCCAAGTCTGTTGTTATCCTTCCGATTAGTGAAGAGAAGGGAGACCAAACACGGCATGCCAAAACCATTCATGGTACTTTGAGACCTTCCCATGAGCGGCTGGAGCACAGCAGTGGAAGAACAATGAAGAGAAAGACAAGGACTAAACATGTAAGGCTGACAGGCCAGGGCACCACACTTGGGTTTTACTCCATGGATAACAGGATCATTTTAAGTGCAGCAGCGACATGACACAATGCATGTTTTTATTTTTTAAAGATTTTATTTATTTGTTTTTAGACAGAGTGGAAGGGAAAGAGAAAGAGAGGGAGAAAAATGAATGTGTGGTTGCCTCTTGCACGCCCCCTACTGGGGAGCTGGCCGAAACCCAGGCATGTGCCCTAACTGGGTATCGAACTGGTGACCCTTTGGTTCATAGGCCAGCACTCAATCCACTGAGCTACACCAGCCAGGGCCACAACGCATGTTTTTAGAAGAAGACTCTAAAGACTGTGTGGCAAATGCTTTCTGATGGCACAAAAGTAAAATAAAAGCAGAGAGACCAGTGAGAAGGACTGTCCTATCCTAGTGAAAGATGTTGCCTGGAGCCCAGTAGTGGTAGTGGACATGGCAAAGAATGGTTTCAGAAAAAGACCCTGAGATAAAGCCAGCAGACTGGCAGAGAAAGGTGAGAAGACGCAATTGAGGACTCTGAAGTTGAAAAGCAATGGAGATAAGAAGTAGAGGCTCTATCTGGAGAAGTTCTGTTGTAGGGAGTAGAGCTATACGGTGGTAACTGGACAGGAATGTGGAGTCAGGGGAGGTCGTTTGTTTTGTGGGTGGGGAGAGGCGCAGTTGTTTATGTACTTGAGATAAAAGACACTATAGTATGTTGGCGAGAATGATCCAGCAGAAAGACAAAGACTGAGGTGCCAGGAAAGGAGACACCTGCACTGCTGGTAAGAAGGGAATGAAAAGTATTCAGCTGACAGATGGTCACTGAGCGCCTATTCAACGCTCCTTGTTCTTACGGGGTTCATAGTCTACTGCAGCAGGAAAAAGGAATAAAACATTTTCAAGCAGCAAAGTAAGACCCAATAGAGATATACATGAGTATTAATGTACCGTGATAAACAGTGTTGTTGCACTACGATGGACTGGGCGGGGATGTACTCATGTCAAAAATGGCTGATTAACTTATTTCACTTATTAATATTTTGGGGGGTAAATATTTATAAGCAATCGTTTCCTATTCTACTTTCATAAGACAAAGACTTTCACTTTTATGCTTCTGAAAAACTTTGTAAAGACAAAATGATATTTAATTAATATAAGACTAAGCAGACCCAGTTTTCGCCATCAATAAAAAAGTTAATATTATCAGAATAGTCCTGTCTCTAATAATTTTTATAAGTTTTACTTACAGTTTAAATTTTTCCCCACATGCTACATGGATGAGTTCAGAAATAACTTGTCTATTCTGTAATGTTGAGTAACAGTGAGCTCTACGTTTGGAAGGACAGCTCCAGGAGACAGGGTGAGTTCGCAGGGACCTATGCATCTTGTCAAGGTCAGCCACACCCTGTGTGAGGTCAAAACCTGACCTGTCTGCTGAGTGTCCTGCTCTAGCCAACCAGGCAAGCCAGTCAAGCACAATATATGGCACGAGCAACATTCTATTCCAAAGACTGGTGCATATTTTCAAAATGATTCATTTCAAAAAGCAGACATTTCTTTGATGCTTCAAGAATACTAACTGGATGAGGTAAGATTTGCTGTTCTCAAAAACCATAATTTCCCATATTTTTAAAAATTATACAGTTATTCTACAACAAAAACACTTAGCTCTAAAAGCGCCAATGTTCAAAATCACAGATCTTTTGATCTCAACACAATTACTGGGTTAATGTTTCCCCCTCAGATAATTTGATTTAAACTTCCCTCTTACCATACCAACCTGCTGAGCTGCATCCCCGTTCACCAAGTGAGGCATCATGGCGACCTCTCCGTTCAGCAGTGGCGGCAGCTCTAGAGGGATTTGGTCGGTCATCATCATTGTGACGTACATTCATGGAGAACTTCACTCAATCGGCTCCCTGCAAGAGAACCACCATTTTTAAAAAAGTACTCAGGACCACACAAACCCTCCTACAAAGACAATTTAAGTACTCCATCTTGAGGTCAGCTGAAACTCAGATTATTTGTCATACAGTACTGTATTCCTGTGTTAAAGTACACGGCAGAGCCTGAACTAGGAGACCACAGACGAGTCTCCAAGCAGCCATGTGTATGCAACCTCCCATGCCTCAACTTTGTCATTTATTTGCAAATTTTAAAAATATGTGAAGAACAATAACTAGTTGACCCCAGAGAGCTTTCTCAGGATACAATGAGAAAATGTTTAGAGAAGGCAAAGTGTCAAGCAAAAACCAATGATATCAATACATGTAAGGTAATCATAGAAAATAAGGTCAACTGACCTATATGAAAGTTTTTTCCGTTTATTCAGATCAAAATACTATATATAAACAGTCAATCCAGGCCCCCCTCCCAAAAAAAAGGCAAACAAACAAACAAAAAAAAAACCCCACACACAAAGATTAACTACCTATACTGCAAATTTCTGAACTTGCCATTATTTTGGTAATCACTCTTCTAATCATCTCTCCCATCATTTCCTTGAACTGAAATTAACTTGTTATATATTTACATCTTTACCACTTATATACACCTTGAAATTTCCTGTATCTCAGAGTACCCCACAGCACCTTCTGCAGAATTGAGCCCAAAGACACTCCATTGTTTCAACAGAATAAATGACTCTCATACAAGTGGTCCAAACAACACAAACCTCACTTTCGTTCCATAATCATACTTGCCACCAATATCTAGTCTTTTAATACAACAGGACAATAATAAATTCCTATTTCAAATAACTTATTCTTTAAGAAGTATTTACATATTCTTCACTTACAGCTAGAGTTAATGCCACAAAAACTTTTAACAGCATGGACAAAAAACAAAAAACCAATAAACACGTATGCACTACTTAAGTCAATTCAAAAACCCACTGTCATATAGTTAGTTCAGTTAGGTTTTTTAATCATTCATAATAAAGTCCATATAAAGTTTCAAATACATGGTCAGTTAACCCTTTAATATCTAATATCCAAATCAGGCAAAACAATGGGGCAAATCCTTTAATAACTATCTCAGATTGGTCTTAGGTGTGATAGAAATAAAACATTTCTCCTCATTTTTAACCACCTCCATTATGAACATTAAATATACTGCACCCCCAATGCCACTGAAAAGAAACTCCTTCCCTGAAAATATCAAATGATGCATAAAAGCCACCCAATAGATTGTAAACTTTTTTATTTAAATAGGTAAAAATTTACACTATTCATTATAACCCCATTTAGAGAAACTAATCATTTTAAGTGCCAAACAGTGAAGTCCTGTCCCAACTAGGGAAGCACATTCTATAATAACAGGTCTTATAATTCAGTGTTAATAGTACCATCATGCTGTTTTATGAGGCAATTACTCAGTTCCTAAGCAAATAAAATCACAAAACCCAAAGCCCAATGGTCTATCCTGATGTAGGAAACAGATCCTTCCATAATAAAATTAACTAAGACAATTCCACTGACACCATCATGACATCCCTGTTTGATTTTGAGTAGGTCAAATGATGGAGTACTGATGCCCAACTTTATTCAACTTTATTCCTAACACGCTGTATCCTACTAGTGCACGGGGAAAGACTGGCTGCTTTTCCTCAGACTGGTGATATTACACAGGCCTATTTCTTAAGTGTAATGTTTTATTTAATGTTTCTTCAAAACTGCAGGCTGGAAAAACAGGGCCGTAATTTCCACTGGTGGCCGGAGTATAAAGCATGCAGGACCACTGAAGCACCCACGCTCACTCCGACCTTCCCCTCACTCCTCCCCCAGGAAGAGTCCCACGGCCCTTGCCGGTGGGATTAGGGTGCCAATGACGGCTCCGTCTTCTCTCCTCTGCTAAGGCAGGGGTGCCAAAGCCCTCATGCGCTTGGCACAGGCTGGTCTTCTCACAAAGACATATGAGGGGGGAACCCGCTCTCTCTTTTTTCACCCAATAAAGCAGCAGGAGTAAACAGACTCAGGCCCCTGTCCCTGGATCCTTCCAGCCTCTAGGTCCTTCTGTTAGGACAGGGGACAGGAAATATGATATAAGTTTAGGGGCTAGGTAGGTGGGGCAGGATGGAGGTCCTTTGTCAGAACCTGCTTTGTGATGAAACTATTTATCCTCCAAATAATCCAATCCAGATAACTGAAGTTTTCAATATAAAGGATTGAGATTCACATTAAATTAACAATGCTATTTTGTTCCCAGGTCCCACTGTTTCTTGGGGAGGGATCACAGGTACTGGGTAGGAAGAGATCATTTTGATCTGATGTAAAATTCAGGCATTTCTGGTCCCCAGTCCCTCATATCGAAGAATGTCTCAACACCAACACAACGTCTAACACTGATGATTTCAATTTAAGAAAACTTCTGATTGGCATCCTGTTGAAAAGTGGGACTTGCTATTAACAAATGTAGCAATCTAGCACCACCAAGTAGCACTCTTAAGCACAGGTGTCAAGTCCAGGTTGGGAAGTTAAAACTCCAGGCTCTGCAAGAGTAGGATGGGGTATAGGCCAATAGGCCCACATACGCCTTGTATGGGATGGGACAGTATGGGGGCTTGCACAAAGCTGGAAAAAAAAAAAAAAAAAAAACCAAAGAAACAAGTCCACTGGCACAAAGAGATCACTGTATTTGCTTTTGAAAATACACAGACAACTTTGAGTAATGCAGCTGTGCCATAAAGAAAAGGCTGCCTAAGTCCTTTTTTTTTTTGGCAGGGAGAAGGGGACAATGGTTACTAGGTGATCTACCTCATAGATCACAGAGATTATTATGGATTATTGGACCAGGGATGGAAAGACAGGGGGAACTGTACATTTTTTTTAAAAAGTCAATTATATGTACAATCATTCCTCAGACAACTCACAGTGGGAACTTACAAAGATCACACACTTCTAATGCCTCAACTCAACCGCCTAACCACCACGCCTTTAATCATGGGGAAAAGGGAAGAATGAATAAAGTGAATATAAACCACTATTCTTCCTACCACAAGTCTCACTTCATATAACCAGATTTGTCCTCCTCCTTCCCTAGACCACCAGCTTGTTAAAATCCAAGGCCTATTTTCTAAGCCCTAAGAGTTCCACACCAAAGGTAAACCAAACTTTGTCCTGACTAGAATACAAGTAAAAGATTCATTTGTTTATAGATGGGGTGATTTACACAGCCAGCATGTTTAAATACCAAGTTTACACTCCATGTACATTTATAGGATACTTTCATTTGCCTGGAATGCAAGAGACATATAGAAAAAGCAATAAATTATCTCTAGGCAAGATAATGCCCAGCTATTAACAAGATACTACCTGCCAACCTGTCTTTAAATTACCATGGAAAAGAAACAGTTTAGTTCCGGCGGACTATAGAAAAGACGAGGGGGAAGTCAGGAAGAATTATAAAAGAAAGAAAACCAAAGACACAAAACATAACACCTACAATACATAGCAGTATCCTTTTGGTTATTCTCTAATGATAAAGCGGGTGAGGGGTGGGCGCAGTTGTAATTCATTCTCCAAATACAGAAAGTCAAATATTCAAGTTGCAAACTGGGAAAACCACTTGTCCCTCACTCTGAAAGCAAAAGAAGGTTAGGTTGGCCCCGGAGACTTGGAAAGGCCTAGCATGCATCCATCACTCAGTGGTGACGGCTCTCCCAAAAAGTGAGGCTCCTCTGTTTCGACATGTAACCTAGACAAAAAGGACACAGGTCCTCAACTTCAACAGCTAAGCGTCAACCCCCTTGCTTTGGAGTGACCTAGAGAATGTTACACAGTTTAAAAAGCTGACAGAACTTCCACAATGAAATTTAAAGGTAAAGCGATGTATGTGGTAGGTATACTATCCAAATACTTATCTCTGAGGACCAAACTTACTTCATCTGTAATGACTATGAGTGGGAAACTACACATTCCTTACTTATTTTTTTCTTAGGGATGTAGAGTCATTGCTTGTAACAATACTGTGGTCAGCCCTAAGATGAGGCATGAGAGAATTACTGAAGCATTTTGACCTTACATATCCAGAGAAATTCACCCCTAATTTGAGTTATGTTTACTTGGTATTTTTCTCTCTTTCCCATTAAGCAGTCCCACAAACTGCACCCCCTCAAATCTGAGGGCCATATCCTAAATTTGCTATCTTACATCTTCACTGTACAGACTGTTAGTTCTATACACACAGAGAGAGGATTGGTCTCTTGTAGGGTCTCAGAAGGTCACCCCTGTGCCTTGCAACCATCATCCTGGACCACTTGCTGATTATCAGCTCTGAGGGAAACAGAATGGAGATGTGTGATTTCTCAATAACTGAGCTGTAACTGTTTTTTTGTTTCAGACAGAGAGTCTTGTGAGAAACCACCCTGACAAAACACTCATTTTCCTGTTCTGAGTGCCTTCTCCCCTGGACGGATGTGAATCTGAGCTGGCCGAACCTACCCAAGAACACATACGTGCTAGTCTACGCTGCCCCACATCCACACTGACCCCTCACAGATGGCAGAGTTCTTAATATGAATGAAACCATTCTTTAAAGCGCTGTACTTTACAGATGAAGAACAAATGTGCAATGAACCTAATCAGAATATAAAATAGATTGTCTCTATTACTTTTTCTTTTCCTCTGAATTTTTTCTTTTATCACACAAAGCTCCAAGATTTCACTCCTATTCTTCAGTTTGTTCTTATGCAGACTTCCATTTCAAAGAATCTGGTAACAACCACAGGCCCTCACAACCTCTCCTTCTAACCACACATCCTAACACTAAAACCACAACTGCTTCACGCCCAGCCAGTTCTGTCTGTTTTGCTGTTGCTGTTGTTCTTTTGACTGACAGGGAGAGGATGCCACGTGATCACTGTGGTTAATGTCCTCCCCTCCTAAGAAGAGAGCAAGTCATTTGTTACCTTCATTACCTGCAAGTGAGACCTAGCATTACTAAGTGAAAGGCTGCACTAATGGCAGGTGGGGGCTGGGCACCCCGAAACGCAAAATGAACAGATCCTCACTGTTAGCAAGACATTTAATTCCATCCAAATATGCCCCCAAAGCTTTTAAAGAACACCTCACTTTAAAAGAATATTACAAAGGGTCTTCAGTTTTTACATTACCCGAGGCAAGCAGCTTATTACTTTTTCCTCTTATTTTCCTTCCTCCACTCCAAGTCTGTCTGAAAAGGGTTTCCACCGTATTTTGGCCCCAGCCTACGCTAAGAAACATACTGGCCAAGTTCATGAAAAACCTGATTCTCGGGAAAGAACCACAGATCCACTTCCAAAGGCCAGAAAAGCAGTTAAATACCAGGAAGAATTTCTAAGTTGAGAAAACCAAAGGCCTAATCACTGCAGGGAGGGTTTAAAGTCTGTGAACCTGGCCCTCGAATTAGTAACAAGATGTCCTGGTCCTTACTCCATGGGCCAATGAGCCAAATTCCCTTATGTCAGTTTCAGACATGAGTTAGAAGTACAGTCCGTGAATCAGTTTCAGATGACAAGAGAAAAAGAAACGTGACCACACCAAAAGGAGCAAAGTCTCCCCATCAGAACCACATGACCTGACAGATGGGGCCTCGAGTTCAGTCTCAGTCAGCGCTGAGGCTGCCGAGCTCAAAGCACCTACACCCTAATGTGGCTTCTCCTGACTTCCAGACTGTCCCAGAGGAGTGTTTAAAAAGTAGATGTGGTAAGGAACTAACAAGAAAAATGAACACGATCAGTTTTAACTCTTTGCTTCCATTCTATAATTCAAAATGCATTTGCAGAAACCAAAGGGGTTCCTTGGTGAATGGCAAATGGATAAAAACCCATCAACTATAGAGACCTAAAAGCAATGAACTAAATTTAAAAATCTAATAAATATTAATAAGCAAATCATCTTCGGAATTCACACCACCAAAGTTAACTGTAATTCCATAAAGCCTGTATCTTTTCCAATAAAATAAAGATTAAACAATCACCTTTATACAATCTGAACGGCATTTAAACATTTTGCTTGCTACATATTTGTTCTGTAGCCTGAGAAAAATATTGTCATGGACACAGTAGTAAAATCATAGTTTGATTCATACTTTAAGAAAATTTCTTTCTCTATTGTAAGTACCAGCTGACTTCTAACAGTAAAAATCGATTGTAGGCCAGGTTTTAGAAAATTGTCACAAACATACCAGAGAAATGTTGTAGCCATTTGTATCCAGTCATAAGAAAGGGGAACTTTTTTCTTGCAGCACTGGAGGCAAGAAAAACCCCACCAGTAGTCAAAATCACAATCTGACAAACTCACTGAATCACAGAAAACAGTTTTGTTTTACCATGTTATGTTTGAGGCAAAGGAATCTGAGGTTACTAAGAAATTACTTTATTCTCTTTTAAAGCAATATAACTGCCAGATAGCTAATGCTTATGAGTGATTATAAGTCTCTGAATGGCTTCCAATATAAAATCTATGCCTAATGGAACTTATTACAACAAACCTTAGTGCAGCTGATTTACACTTATTTGTGTCATTAGCTGTTGTAAAAAAGAAAAATCTAGAAAAGCCAACACTTGAGAGAGAATCAATCATACAGCACAAAAAGAGAGAGCCACTGCTCTCATGACCCTCCCCTCATACAGGTGATGGCCTTTATGCATGTATGTCATCAGTCATAAGGAACTTCCTACAGTTATAACTTCCTACAGCATCACCTTCATTTCTAACTTTTATTACACAAGATTTAGAAAGATAAAGGAGGGGAAGAGAGAGAGACGGGAAGAGAGAACACAACATGAAAAAAGAAAGTTGTGCACATTCTACAATTTGGAGCAGGTCTAAATATCATTTATTATTTTATTTTTCTCATCAGAATATCATTCCTGCCTCAAGCTGGTTTTGAAAGGAAAGCCCCTTGACTGGTATAGTTAAAGATCTGGAATCTCAACAGTTGTCATTTCTAGCTTTCTGAGCAAAACTAAAAATAGCTTTCTCTTAATAATTGTGGAAACACCAACCACATCAATAGAAAATAAAAGATTAAGACAAAACAGAAACACTGTGCATCTTCTTTAACTCTGAAATGGAGAAAAATCTGCTCACCCATCAGCACACCTCTGACTGTTTTGTCACTTCCCTGCTACTGTGAGAACAGAGCTTTTCTTTCCCTTCCCAGTAACACTACACCAGGGCCCGTGGCCCTGACTCGACCGTGTGGAATTAGCATGTGGCCACTTATGGACCTGATGTGGGGCACTGCCATTGGACAGGAGAGCTGGGGGTGGTTTTCATGCTCTCCCTGCACTCACCCCTCCCTGCACACTTTGGGAAACTGTGAGGAAAGGTACTCTGTACAAACACTCGCCTTTGCTTTTTTGAAAATTAACCAAGTGTGCGAAAAAAGGACATGGAGAGGGAATAAGGATTATTATTAGAATTTTTCACAGACCCTCTGCTAAAAACAGCTCAAAGAACCAGTGTGTTTGGCTTGTTTGTTTTTTCTTTTTAAAGCACTATAGTAGAGAGGCCCCAGGACTGAGTATTGGAAAATCTGAGCTCTAATCAGGGGGATTTGCCAATAATTAGCTCTAAACTTGAGCCATTAATTTCTTCTTTTATAAAAGCACAAAATTATAGATTAGCCTTTAAGGTTTCTTTCTGTTAACAGACTGTTTCAAACACCACTTCCTACCATGCTTACTTAACACAGATTAAACTAAAGTTTAAACTCTTTTTAAACAGAAGTTTACACAAACTTTAAAAACCCATTTGTTACTTTCTCTTGTATGACTATAACCTGATCCTTCTGCATAAGAGAGAGGAAGAATCTAAGTAAAAAGCTGAGAAAAGAATGTATTGAGAAAACAGAACTGGTAACCGCTGTGTTTTCATGCCAACGCAATCTAATTTTACAGCTGAGTCCTATGCAGCCGGAAGACTCTTGCCATGGCTTGCCACTTGAATGAAAGACGGAGTGGTGATAGCTGTTCGTGCAGAAAAACCTCTTGAGACATGAGCAGTACCTGGAGGTATGCACCCAGCTGGTTGGTTGAGGCACAAATAGTCTGGAATTTGTCTTCTTGTCTGACATGGGTTCATTAGTGAAATTAAATCACAGTTGTCTGAAAAAGTTATTAATCTTAAAAATATTCTTGCTTTTTGCATCCAATTATAAACACAGGAGACTTAAGTGGTAATGTTTAAATCCACAGAGAAATCCTATGAAATCAACTTTTTTAGATTAAAAGCACCACCACCACCCCTGGATTAAAATGAACAACAAATGGTTCGAGCAACAAGTATAAACAGAGTTGTCCACTGTGCTCCAGAGAGGACGGAGGACTGCCACGTAAAACCCATAGAGGATTTTTTATTCAATTACAGTTGACATACATATTATATTAGTTCCGGGTGTACACCATAATGGTTAGACAGTTTATACCTTAACGAAGTGATTGCCCTGATAAGTCTAGTACCCGTCTGGCACCCCACATAGTTGCTACATTATCAGTGACTACTTTGCCTGTGCTGTAATTTGACTTTGCTTAAATCGCAAAGTATGTCATGTCTGAACTCAAAACTACCATATTAGGAAGGCACTATTTTCAGTGAGGGTGGAGGGGTCTACATATCTAAGAGTTATATGTAAACATTTTATGTAATCTGAGGCCGTGTTCATAATTCTCCATATATATACACAGTTTACTTCCAGAGCCCCATAACACCCCCAAATCTTTAAGGAAACATAAAAATTAAAGGGAAAAAAATACGTCACTGTATATATACAATCTTGGGACCTCAGATCCATACTCACACATAAATAATAGCTTAGTTTTGCAACTACTATTAACTGAAAGGGAAAGGGGGTTCCTCTATTAAAAAAAAGTTTACCAACCAAAGGTTCATTTGCTTTGTTCATTGTTTTTAAATGGCGTTTAAGAAGTTTGCAGATGTGATTAGACATGTTTATCGCAACATCCAGACCCCAGGTACGTGCAGCACAGTAGCCTCACATCCCTCGCTGATGCCCCACAGTGACAGTCCGGTGCCTACAAGGGAGCATCCCAAAGCTATGCACTCTTGTTTGCACACACACCCAAGCTACCTCTGCCACCTACTTTATCTAAGGATAACAATAACTGAAGATGTGTATTTTCAGTGGAATTTGGAATTGTATGGCTGTTGGTTTATATCCCTTCTAAAGCATGTTGAAGAAAAAGCCTAGAAAACTGTAGTATGAAAATAAAAAAAAGTCACTTCTAAGCCCCCTCCAGGTCTAGGACTTCCTACCTCCCTACCAATCTACCTCCACGCTGCACGAGGATGTGGAAAGAGGTGAGATGGAAAGTCAGAAAACATGCTCTTCTGCCCAGCAACAGCCCTCTGGCACTCCTGCCTGCCTGGAACCGCACAGCACGCTGACAGATCCCACTGCTTGTCAGGGCTGTGGTTCAAGATATTACTGCACAGGCTCTCTGCACCTCAGTTTCTTCATCTGTAATAGGCTGTTTTTTAGAGATGATGAATTCAATTCCTGTATGTGCAACCATTTGGGTACCTAACAGCCACACACAACACCCTTTACTGAAGGCAAAGGGTGTTGTTAGCACCCACCAACTGACCGCTTCCTGGGAAAAGTTTGCAGGAAGGGCTCCAAGCAGTTCCCACAGCATGGCGGGCAGAGGCACTGTGTGAAGCCCCCAGACATTCATGCTCACCTAGCCCCACACCTAGCCCCTCACCTAGCTCCTCACCTAGCTCCTGTGAAGTGGGGGTGTCCCCCTCTCACTGATGTAGCAACTAAGGTTGAGAAAGGTTAAGAAGTTGTCCACGGAGCATCAGAAAGTGAGGTGAGAAGTCAGTGCTATCAGTGAGCTGACGGTAACACAGAAACATCTGGCAACTTAACACAGAAGCGGAAGAGCTGATGAGAGATGCATAGGTCAGCGACTTCTTAAAAATTAGAAAAAACAAGCACACGGAACAAATTTCAAATAAATAACTTTCAAAGCCACCCAATAAAAGTACATTTCCCTCCTATCCATTCTCTAGTTCCCCCTTTCAAAGGCAACAACTGAGTTTTTGGTGTATCCTCACCAAGATACAGAATTAATGATTTCCAAACATTTTTTTCAAGTGGCTTAAGGGAGGTTTATCCTATATTATCTTGTAGTCCAGATGGTTAAAAGTTAAGGAGAGAAAAAAAAACAGCAAAAAACAAATTATATATGACTAAAGTTATACCCCTCCAAGGTGATTTTTAATGAGATGTGCCATAATTAAACACAAAATTACTTCACAATGGAGGGCAGCTTAGCAAATTATTGATGAGGAGACTGTTAGAACAAAGTCTTTGGTACAAAGAGTTTCAAGATTCTATTCAGTATCTCAAAAAAAGGACTTAGCTGAAAGGTACCTTCTAAAATATCATCAAACAAAAAAAACTGAGCAAAGATAATCATGCACTGTTTTTAATAAAATTTTTGAGCACCTACTTTATGCCAGATACTGGTCTATAATTCTAGGATTCCAGAAATAACGGCATGAGTTTAAACATCATCACGGTAGAACACTATACTCAATAACTAAACAAAATCCACGTTGGGAACTTCTGAAAAGAACACACAGAGTCAACAGACCGCCACATGTGCTATGAAACCCTTCATCTGACATAAGCCCCAACGTCTAACTTTGGTTTCCCAGCTGTGGCCTCCTTTCTAGTCTTAAGTGTTCCAGAAGATAAATCTGTCTTCCAAACATACCCCCTGCCTCAATCTTTACTTCTGATTTGTCAGGAAGATACTAGAATGGTTTCTTTAATCAGCTCATACAAAATTCAATCATATATTTTACAAACTCAGTTTTATTTAATTGAATAGATATTATAAAACACTCATTATAAGGAAAACACTGGTGTTTTATCCAATTTATACTAAAATATGTATTTCTGACATGTTGTTACTAATTTTAGATATTGGTTCAAATATTTTTTCTAAAATACCTGATTCTTTCCCACACCCCTATTAGGGAGGTCATCATGAGAACAGTATATGATACATTGGAATTTAGCTTATAAGCATGTTTTTTAAAACAAGCTATTTCTTGAAGAATCATGACAACTGATGACATTCTCATAAGCAGCTCTGTATTTCACTCAATGCGATGGAACACAAAGCAAATACCAGGTGTTCCTCATAGTTTCTAATGTACTGAAACAGAAAATTCACATGAAATGACAACACTTAATAAAGAAACAAATTAGCAGGCACAAAGACACATCATGTAAGGGAACATCTATTTATTTTTTCATGAGATATGTATGCAACCACACTACTAATTCAGAGTAACATTTTTGAAAACATAAAAATGTGGAATCCTTTAGAAAAAAATTTTTTCTTTTGATGAAAAAAATCGTCATATACCACAGCGCATTAAAGAGATTTGTTTTAATAAATGAAAATGATAATTGGTGTATACATGGTTTATAAGCCAATGGATGAATATAAATGTTTGAAAGCATGGTGCTTGCCCTATGAATATTAATAACATCATTAATGACACTTATATCATTTGTTAAGAAAATGTAAAAAGACTGTATTTGTTTATTTAATAAATACTTAGGTTCAGCTCTGTTCAAGACACACTCTTTTGCTCTGAAATCATACAAATTTCTAAATTTAAGGAGTCTATTAAAGGCTTTAAAGCCTTTCCAGAAAAATAATTTTAAATTTAAACTGCTACAAAATGCATATTCTGCAATTCAATTCTCTAATTTCTCCTTATGTGAAAGCATGAAAGGCACAAAAAATATCCTTCAGTATTGTTACAGAAGAACACAGAAACACGAGAATGAAAAAAGACAATTAACATTTCAGGATTATTAATAGTTATGAACACAGAAACCCAGCAAAAGGTCTCAGGAACACCCAAGTGTCCCCACACCACACTTTCAGAATCATAGCACCACACACCAAACAGCTTAGATGTAAAAGCAGAAGAACATTTTAAATTCACTCTCTAATAGACAAAGATTGCTGTCCTTGTTTTATACTCTGTACACCCACAATTCACCTGACAGTGTGTGAATAAAGAACAAATTGATCCAAACAGGTATCCAAATTCTAGCACGGACTGCTCTCTCCAGAATTCCATGTTACACTTCATAAAGCATTTTGGTGAAACAAATTCATTTGGTAAAATCTTGAGGGAAGTAACTGCAGCAGGCTGGAGGGAAAAGGCCATGAATACCGAGGGCCATGTACTCTCCCCTGCTGGGACTGTCAGCAAATCCAGTTCAGAACAGGGCGGGACCTGACTCCAGTAAATCCAGGCCCCTTAGCTGGGGATCTCCATCAATCTCTCCTGTAATCAAACTTATGCCCTGGAGTCCTGGGTTGATCACAAGGAAACAAAGTTCGACCAAGGAAAATGATCAACCAAAAAAGTAAAAACAAATAATTTTGTGTTGTCATTCCCACATAAGAATCTATCAGCTCTGGTCTCCAGACCTTCATTTACTGTTTGTTCAGTGAGCCAGTTTGAAATCTGCTGATGATTTGATCCAGTATTTTCTAGGGTCACTCATTTATTCTCTTTTGCTACAGCCTATTAGTCTTTCATCAAAGAACCCAAAAAGTTTTCTGAGGCACAAGGAGAGCTCTTAAAATGAGAACCTCAAGTACCAAATAGAGAC
Organism: Carollia perspicillata; assembly: GCA_004027735.1. NCBI lineage: Eukaryota > Metazoa > Chordata > Mammalia > Chiroptera > Phyllostomidae > Carollia > Carollia perspicillata. The sequence continues at coordinate 3,470 of PVKM010007231.1, read as the reverse complement.
AAAATAATTAGTATGATGGTGAAATTCATTTCCTAGAGCAACAAATTAGCAAAATCAAAATATGCCACAAACTAATTGATTTACATTCAGCAAACACTTAGATAACAGACTTCCCTTTTATTTTTAAAAATAGATTTAACAAGCATATTAATTTTCCACTGGCCACTATAAATAACTGGAACTCCAAAACCTCTTTCTTTGCAAGGGCATTCTGGCCAGTCACTGTTAGCCTGACCCTGAGTGGAATGTGTATTTACATTGCCAAGAGGCGGCATTGTATGCTGGTGGGAAACCACTTCTCACAAACCTCCCATTCAGTGGCGGGCTCCACAATAGGTACTCACACAGGAAGCAGGCCTTGCTGAGAGCACCTCTGGCTGTTCCAGGGAGAACTTTCCAAGGCAGCGGGATGGTGAACCACTGTAAATGCTCCGTTCACAGGCCCTAAATGCCTACACTTCGAGGTCAACAAAGCAAGTGCTGTCCACAACCATTCCCCCTCAAGTCCTTCCCAAGGTGAAAGGAAAACTGTCCACAATTCCATTTCATTTTTCTAGCTAATCTCTCAGGGCATCGCTTTGTTAAAAAAAAATACAAAGCCATGATGTTGTTTTCTCAAACTAAAAATATTGGGAGTAAGCTATTGCTTTTTAAAGCCAAATAAAAGGTGATAATATTGAATATGCAATTTTAAAAAACCAAAACTTCAAAGATCACTTCATTATCTCCACTGGAAACTCTGGTCCCTTGAATACTGACCATTTTGTTTAACTGCAAAGCAAAAAATAACAATAATTACTTTAACTCCTCAAATAAAAAAGCAGGCCCTGTCAGCATCATAACAGTAATGACTGCTGCACAGATATCTGAGGAAAGACAGATAACAGGGACCACTCACACATGCCATCAAATCAATCAACTGGTGGTGGGAAAAGCTGCAATAAGAAAACAGGTTTTGTCAATTCAGTACCAAACAACTGGTTTGACTCACCCCCACTACTTGAGCATATTAAAAAACACAACCTGGTTCTTTAAAAAGTGCTATTAAATTCTCAACCTGCCAAAAGAGAGGTAACAGCTGCTTCCTATGATAATATTTTTAGGCCATTAAATAAATTAATGATGTTAGGCGAAGAGTAACTCCTCTGGCTTATTTTTTCTCATTTCTCTAATTAAAGGACTGGACTCCATGATCAAAGTCCCTGCCAGCTCTAATAATCAATTTGGGTACAGCAACAAAGAATATCACAATTAACACATACATCTTAAGGGTTCACTGGAAGTCTAATACTTAAGGCAGCCACCGTGAAATAAAAGGTATCTGTACCCATTCCAACCATAAATAATACCACTTACTAGCTTCAGGAAGTCACTTTTGCAATACAGAAAAAGTTTAAGCCGAAATACCGCAAGGAAAGGCTCATAACAGTGTTTAGTGAAATGTACTCAGTATGTATGCATATATAATTGCTGAAAAGACCAAAGTGAAATAGAACTAAAATGCTAACAATGGTTAACCTATGGAATATGAAATGAGTTACATTTTCCTCTGTACTCAATATACTTCTAAAGTATCCTACAATGAGCATATGAAATGAGTTACATTTTTCCTCTGTACTCAATATACTTCTAAAGTATCCTACAATGAGCATCTGTAATTTTTATAATGATACAATTTTAAAAAAACCTGTAATTCAATTTACTTCTTACACCATGTGATTGTTTAAATTTTTGTGACGAGACACTTTGAAACCGCTGTATAGCATGAAGACCTGAAGAATATGGGTTTACTCCAGTCTCAGAACTACTTTCCACCATTCGCACCACTGAGTGTGGGACACAAAAATGGAAGAACCTCTGTGCTTAAGTAACAGACTTGGTAACACTAAAGAACCAGCCCTCAGGTCGTACTTGCTTCGCAATCCCTAGATTAGGCACACTCACCAGGACCGACCCAAACATTTTCTTTTTTTAAATAAAGGGCAAGGCAGGTTCCCCAGCCTTACTTTTTTTTAGACAAAAAGCACTCCAAAAAATCCTCTTCCAACTGCCAAAATGAATCAATAAGACTTGGTAAAGATAACTAATAATAGAAATTTGTTACATACTTGCTTAGCTGTGCTAACTATGCTAGTCCCTAACTAGCACAAAGCCTTCAAAAAAAAAAAAAAGCTGGCTATGAAGAGTACAGGGTGGGGTTCGAGAGTTCCCTCGGGGTTGGCAGGCCTCATTCTCAGTGGATCAAGTAACTACCCACTCTTATCTTTGTGGGTTTTCTCCACCCCACCCACCCTCAACTGAAACCTTCTAAAAATACTTGTCCCATATTTTTATTCCCACATCCCATATATTATACAATATAGTACATGTTCACTCTAGGAATCTGAAAATACAGAAAAGCAGAAAGAAAGTTCCAACTATTCATAATCACATCACACAGAAACATCCTCTTAAAATGGTGATGTGTTGTTTCATTTTTTTCTATGCACATGAAATCTATGAAGTTAGAGGGCAACAGTTTACACAGTGAAGAACTGCCTATTGTTTTTATTTTTGATATTTGATCATTATATCAGTGACACTAACACCTTTAAAAATTAAGCAAGAAATTGCTCCTAAGTCACATTTTCAGAGAAGGTGGCAAAATCTCCTTCCAGGGTCCCTGACCTTAGCAGAAAGATAGGGGACCAGGGAAACCATGACATTCACCTGGCATGCCCAGTGCGCACCCAGGAGCATGATTCCTTCCTACATGACAGCAGGTGACAATGGCATAATACTCTTAGATTGTGTACACATATTTAAATAGAATTGTGAAATGAATGATCCTCATAAATTACTATCAATTCTATCCTTTGTTTTAAACGATCCTCACAAATTACTATAAATTCTATTCTTTGTTTCTATGTTTATATGTATGTGCTTCTAAAAAGTAAAGTTTTATTCTCTACCTCCTAAGAGCTATAAAATGTCTTATGTTAACTGTTCATAGAACCTCCTTCACACTATAAACTTGCCCTATTCTCTCAGTGGAATGCATATACCACAATCATGGCACTCTGCCACAGAACACTTAACCCTGAGCATCCGGGTGTATTGCTGCCAGTAAAACTATTAACAGAGAACCAGACTGGCAAAGTGCATGACGTGACTTAAAGTATCTTAGTATAAAGTATGAAGACACACACTGCAGCATAAAACAGTAAAACGCCAGAAGCTATTTCATCCATTCAGTAAGAGACCATGCAACCAATTTTAAATGCTATAGAAATCAATCTGCTGACAAACGAAGATGATTGCAACACAGTGTTTATAGGAAAATAACAAGAGGGAAATAACAGGTTAACAAATAGAAGGTCTATGCTGTGGTCTTGTTTTTGCAAAACCAGTATGTTTATTTTTCATATAGAACAAATAGAGCAGAACCAAAGTGTTCAACAGTGATTATGGTGAGGAAAGTAGAATGAAGA
>PVKM010007230.1:0-41986 GCA_004027735.1 Carollia perspicillata | reverse complement strand
AAATCTGTTAGATATACACTTTTTACATGTGTTTTGCTAATGTGTATCTTTTTCTTAATCAGTTTCAATAGTTTATCAATTTTATTAGCATATCAAAGAAATGATTTTTGTTTTTTATCTTCTATGTTGAATATTTTTTCTATTTTGTTGATTTCTACTATCATTTTTCTCTTTCCATTCACATATTTATCTTATTGTTCTTTGTCTAGCTTCTTTTGTCTTTCCAGTATATATATTTTAAAGCTATAAATTCCCCTCTGAGAATTGCTTTAGCTGCTTTCATAATTATTGCCATGTAACATTTTCCAGTAGTATTAATTTTTTTCTAATTAGCATTATAATTTCTTTTTTAGTCATGGCTCAATTGCTGGATATTATGTACGAAAAATTACTTATGGAATAAAAAAGACCTGGCTGGTGTAGCTCAGTGGATAGAGCACGGGCCTGCAAACCAAAGGGTCACTGTTTTGATTCCCAGTCAGGGCACATGCCTGGGTTGTGGGACAGGTCCCCAGCAGGGGGCACATGAGAGGCAACCACATATTGATGTTTCTCTCTCTTTCTCCTTCCCTTCCCCTGTCTCTAAAAGTAAATAAATAAAAAATATTTTAAAAAGAGGTTAATTAAAAAGAATTATTTGTGGGAATCTGAAGCCCACGGTAAATGAATTTGCTTTTATAGGAACCCAGAAGCTGTAAGCCTAGATCAATTTACACCAAGTTCAAACCTTGATCTTAAGCTTTATTTCTTCAGGGACTATTATATTTCTAGGTCACCTTCGCCTTGAGAGAAGAGCTCTTGGGTGGCTCTTATCCAGGTCCTGAAATTTGGGTCCTATTTTTTCCGGAACTTTAAGTCAAAAGGAAAGATATTCTCCAGGATCAACGGCCTCAAAAAAAAAATGGCTATTGCACTGGTTACACTTCAAACTTTTTACTTTCCTTTCACTTTTAACCTATTAACCCTAGCTAATTCATTCATTGATATTGTTTTTTTTTTAATTTTAATGTATCTTTTTAGCTGTGTTCAGTGGGAGGGTTAAACCAAATATGTATATTGCTATTCCCCCAAACTAGAAGTCTACAAAGTAGTAAACTTTACAAAAGAATGCATCTAACTACATTATAGCTTTATTTTCAGTAAATGCTAACAGTTAAACATTGTTCACTCAAGCCCAGTCATCACAGGCCCCAGTCGCCAACACATTCAGCCACCAGTTTCTGTGTGTCTATATATATCACTCACTTCTGAAGGTTAAAACTTTCTTGGAATAGACACAAAGATCTAGAACTTTTCTTGGACTTAAAGCTCTTACATACTTTTTTAAAAATTTCAAACAGATTATTTCACCTCCCAAAATAAGAAAATACATTTCCTATTTTCTTTTCCACCTAATCAAGGGGAGTAATTGCGTTTACCTTTCTGATTCTGCAGCTTTCAGCTGACATTTAGCAGAGCAAAGGGGCAGCAGTTCGCTCTCTGCAGAAACGCCACAAAACCTCTCAACTGTCTTTCTCAATCGTAAAAGAGAAATATTCCCAACCCAACAGAAAATCTTATTATGCATCATGAGTTGGTTGTTATATGAAGCAGCAATATAAATAAAGGTTATACATTGAACATTTAAAAATTACTATGTTGATGTTCAGCCAAGGGTTTAAAGTGGTTTCACAAAAAAGTAAATAATGTATTACTATTTATTCTGTCTCTAAATGCAAACATTTGAAAATTAGATATTTAAGGGAGAATTAGAATTAACCTCTTTTTGCTTTTATGTATGTGTCTCATTTAGCTACAATATTTCTCATTCATTTTACATTTAATTTTTATACAAAATATAAGTGGATGCAAATGCATATTGATATTTTATCTTTGATTTAGGAAGAAATTAAAGTAAATAATCCACCCTCACCTCCAAAAGCATGCTCTGTTGCTGGATCTTGTTCTTCAGAAGTGATGAGCACCAAGACCAATGTCAAAGGGAACACCGTGTGCATACCAAACTATCTGGATCAGGAAATCAAAGTAAGGGGCAGATTTAGTTAATCCATAACTTGGGCACAGAATGAACAAACAAACAAAAAAATCACATCACTTGTTATCCTTAAAATTCTTCGGTTCGCCTTTGACAACTGAATTAATTTAAAACCACTTAGCCTGAAATCTGAAGCCTGATCCTATTTTTCACTTGCAGCCTTACTTCTCCCTGGAATCCTGTCACTGTTTAAAAACAAAAACAAAAAACCCCAAACCAGAGCATTTGGTTTAGACATAATGAAAAGCTTGGCATTTGCCAAACAACCTTGGCCCTATGTTTCCCAGGTCTGTCTTTGTCGTCTTTCTAATGCTTGGGAAGCCCTATCTCTGCCTGAGGTTATAAATTTAGTTATAGTAATACTAGTATGTCATATCAGGCTACTGGATGTTTCTCTCCATCTTAAGTTATTTCTGAGAATGACATATTATGAGTAAACCAATCAGCTAGTACTTGTCATCTGCCATTCTTCATTTACTTTCCTTAGATCCTTTTGGTAACCTCCACCTTTCCTCACTGTAAGACTCACTACAATGAATTAAGGGTCAAAATACTGTAATGCTGACTATGACAGAATTTTTAAATAAGTATTAGTAGTAGAAATTGCAGATAACAGAGCGTATTGTAAGGGTTGTTATTGAATAATCCTGATAAGGAACTATGTTAAAGGTAAAGGATAACAGTGTCATTGGGTATAATTCTTAATGTTGAAAACAAAATTGGGAAAGAGAATAAAAAGAAAGGAGGACAAGAAGGGAGAATATCTATAGATATGTCTTGTGTTTATACATGATTTCCTGATGATTCTGGCTAAGGACTTTATAGTACAGAGACTCCAGAATCACTGTCCACCTCATTCCCTCCCTGAGAGGTTGTCCCCTGCTAGGAATTCTCTTCTATCATTTCAGTGGTCACCTTCTAGTCATTAAGGTTTCAGGTTAAATATCACTTACTCAGAAGTGCTTTTTCCTGACCACTCAATCTAAGATAGCCAACCCAGTCACTCCCCATCCTATTACCCTTTGTTAGTTTTTTCATAAATCATGTCATATCTGATATGTTCAAATGTTTTTATTTTTTCAATACTGTCTCTGCCTCCCCACCTCACTCACACTAAAATTTAAGTCATGAGCTCTTATACTTGTCTGTCTTGGTTATTGCTTTATCTTCAGTGCCTGGATAAGTGCTAGGTACCTAGTAACTATTAAATAATTATTTATTGAGTGTTGAATGCATACATTAAAAAGTTTATCAAGATCAAAGTGGAATTGTAGAAAATCAGCTAACTACATAGTCCCTCAACTCAACTAAACCATAAGCAGAATGCAGTCTTAATAAGGCTGTCTTGCCTCCTAGGGCACATCTATTAGAGATGGCCTTGGGGACATCTATTAAAGAGTCTTTGTCTCAAAAGCATCTCACACCTTCCAGTTACTGATTTACCTGAACATCGGGTGATACAAAATCCACTAAGATGTGAACTCTTTGAAGGAGGGGAACTTGTCTACTTGCTCAAACTGATTCCTCAGCACTCACCACTTTGCTAACAAATATTAGCTGACACACATAACATGGCATTTTAGCAAATAACTGTTGACTATTTGTTAAATAAATTAAAAGAGAAGAAGTAAAGTGTAAAAACAAGTCATTAATTTTTTTTGGCTTGTGTAAAAGAGTTCTAAAAATAGGGCTCATCTGGGTGGTATCCCATCCTTCCATGCATTCTACAAAATATCTGAACCATATTCCAGTTTCCTCCTCTTCAGTCTGGTAACTCTGAATGGGTTTGAAATCAAGCTGGTTGTGCTAGGGTGTGCATGAAAAAGTATGTGGTTTCACAGTTGTTACTTTAAATGAAAACAGACTTCTGTGTCTAGTAGGATGTCATTTTTAGCATTCCTCCTAAAGACCTTCAATTTATAGAAATATTGGTTGGCCGAAAAGTTTGTTCGGTTTTCTGTTTTCGGCAATAACTTTATTGAACCACATATTCACCACTTTGTCCTACCTCCTGCCATCTTTCAGACAATTTCATAATTCTATCTTCCCAAAACTGTTTATCTTTTTGAGCAAATAACTGTTCCAGGTGCCTTTTGCAGTCTTCCAGGGAATTGAAATTTTTTCCATTGGGAGAATTTTGTAAAGACTGAAATAAATGGAAATCCGAAGGTGCAGTGCCTGGTGAACACAGAGGATGAATCAGAGCTTTCCAGCCGAGCCGTAACAGTTTTCGCCTGGTCATCAAAGAAACACACAGTCTTGTGCTATCCTGGTGAAAGATTATGTATTTTCTGTTGACTAATTCCAGACAATTTTCATTGAGTGTTGCTGTCACTTGGTCTAAATGGGAGAAGTACTTCTTGGAATTGATTGTTTGGTTTTCCAGAAAAAGCTCATAATAGAGGACTCCCTTCCAATCCCACTATATACATAACATCACCTTCTTTGGATGAAGACCAGCCTTTGGTCTGGTTCACGGTGGTTCATTTCACTTGCCCCATGATCTCTTCCGTTCCGTTATTGTAAAAAATCGACTTTTCATTGCCTCTCACAATTTGTTGTAAAACCAGAATGTTTCCAGTACATTTAAGTAGAGAATCATATGCAGAAATATGGGCAAGGAGGTTTTCTTCGCTTAACTTACATGGAATTCAAACATCAAACAAATTAACATAACCAAGCTGGTGCAAATGATTTTTCAATGCTTGATTTGCATATTTTGAATATGTCAGTTATCTTTTGCATGGCATAACAATGATTGTTCAATTAATGTCTCCATTTGATCACTATTAACTTCAACTCTACCTAACTGTGGGGCATTGTCCAGTGAGAAATCTCTAGCACGAAACTTTGCAAACCACTTTTGACACATTTAATCAGTCATAGCGCCTTCTCCACACAATGCACAATTTTTTTTTGCATTTCAGTTGCATTTTTATCTTTCTTAAATAATAAAGCATATAATGTGCTGAAAATGTTGCTTATTTTCTTCCATCTTCAATATTAAAATGGCTACATAAAAAGTCACCAATTTTGACTTTTTTTAAGTGCATGCTGATATGATAGCTGTCACAATACAATCTAATAAAATTGTTTTGAATGAAGTTAAAGACAACTAAGTGCTACTAGAGCCAGCTAATGGAAAAAAGCAAGTGAACTTGGTTCCTTCATTCACAGAGCTCATGAGAGGGATTGTACAGGTGTTGTAAGATCAGATAGGAGGAGATTTTGGAGCTAAGAGAGGCTTTGGAAGAGAGACACCTAAAGAATGTTTACAATATAATTAGGAGAAAAAGAGAAATATGGAACAGGTCATTCCCAGCTAAGAGAACCTCTACCTAGAGGTTAAGAAGTGAAAACGCTGTTTATTCAATGAACTGAGAGCAATGAATATGGCCATTGCAGAGAATGCAAGGGGAACATTGCCAGAAATGGGACTGGTGACTAAGCAGAGGCCAGATAACAAAGTACTTTATAAGTCATATTGAAGTGTTCAGATTTCATCACAAAGGCTGTGGAAAGTCAGTGAAGAATTTTAAGCAGTAAGTGATACTGAATTACTTTGTAAGTACAAGAATTACATGATCAGGGTTGCACTTTAGAAAAATTACTGTAGATACAATATGCAGAATTAATTTGGGAGGAGGAAGCAAAATTGCAGGCAAGGTACTCTGCTTCCAAAATGATAGATTAGGTTCAAGACTTAGCCTCCTACTGTAAACAACTACATAACTGGAAAAATTATGTAAAGGAACTATTTTCAGGCATTGGATAATGGGCAGTACAAATATATGACCGCTGAGGAAAAGAAAATGAATGGGATGATTTCCACATTTCTGTCAGGGTCACAGTCCTAATCATGGCACAGAAAATTGGAGCCCAAACAGAGAGTAACAGCTTCATCAGGTAGAGAAGACAGAGTCTAGGTTTGGGGGATGCTGATGTGGCTGAAATTTGCAAATTAAGATTCTGAAGAGGAATCTGTGGAGAGAATGAGCTACAAAAATCTGTATAGGGTTTCTCAAGTCTTTGGTCTGATATAAGCTGCACATGCAGAGGATGAAGTTTTGAGACCTGGCAGAAGGAAGTGAATGGGAAGTAGCACATTCCTTACTGATGCTGGACTTCTGATGTGCCAGACTGAAGAGACCTTGATGAACACACCAGGAATTTAGTTGAGACCACAGAAAGGTCAAACCTTAAAAGAGTAGGGTACTCTAGCCCCACAGTAGGGGCTACTCCAGACCTTCACTCCCAAATCCCAAAATTAAGTTTCAACACATTGGACTCACCTGCCAATATATTTACTACTTCCCAAACAAAACTCAATGAAAAGAAAGCAGGAGGCTTCCTAGCAGGGCCTATTCTCCTTCCTTTCACCAAAAGGATAATTATATTCTGAGTTGATCAATGAGTGATCTATGAGTCAAAGAAGTTGAAAGTAATGTTCAATCAACATATTAATGAAAATACCATTTGAGTAGAGTGGCCTAGAGAATACCAAAGGGTTTTTCTATTCTTGCCATGGCCATTGAGTTATTGTGAAATTAGGGACAAATTTAACTTGCTGTCTTCAGGATAGGGCATTACTGAGGACAAGAATCTTAATATAACAAAGCTCAATAAAGGGCAGTGGATTTTTCTGCCTTTTAATTTCAATTTTATATCTTCAGCATCTAGACCAAAGACTGACACAAATATTTGTTGAATTAAAAGTATTTTAAGAAAAGATTTTAGGCAGAGAAACTAGGAAAAAAAGATGCAGCAGTAGCTCAAGGCAGAATTGATGGTTTAGCGTGGGTCAAGCCTGTGCCGATAGAGAGAGATGGAGAGATTTGAGACATATTTAGAAGGACTCACTGAACTTGTTGTTTGGCAGCATATCGTAGAAAAAGGTGAGGGAGTTGCTGGGGATGAAGCCCAGGTTCTGGCATGAACGTACATTTAAATATGCCGGTGCTATCCGCTGAGGTGGGAACCTGGCGCAGGTTTTAGGAAGAGAAAGATGGAGGTTTGGTTTTAGATATTTTATTTCAAAGTAACTGTAGAATATCTGAGAGGATACACCTGGTAGGCTGATGCTTATATAGGACTGAAGTTCAGGAGACAGGTATGAATTTCAGATATCTCTATATTCCAACAGATGGAGTTTAGGGTCAAAGTGGAAACATCATTACATGTGTTTACTGCTCTGCACTTTAAAGCTTATTATGGTTCATTTTCATTAGAATGAGTTATTCATATATTTATCTCATCATCAACATTTTAGCCCTTAGCACCACTCAAAAATTGTCAAAGAAGGATTCCGACTGACAAAGGGAATTAGACCCTTATCCCACTGGGCCAATCACTGTGTTCAGGGAATGAGGAACAAGGATGAATCCAGCCAGACTCTCCCACTATAGAGAGGAGCAGTACCAATGCGGGGACAGTTCTGTGACTGGAAGATCCCCATTAGAACCCCATGGTGCAAAGGGAAAGGATCAATTTCCCAAGAGAAGAAAAAAAGGACTGGTTCCTCAGGATAATTTTGGTATTGAACAGACAAAACAAGGAAAACCACGTTGCCTAACCTCAATGATTACTACTCGTTTTGGAGATGTTTTCCAAAGATTCCACTGGCTCCCAAACTGAAATCCCAATTGATATAATTGAGCACTGTGTAGAGTGACATTTGGGAAGATAAGACTGTGGAGAAAGTAAAGGGAACTTCATAAGCCTGTACCACTGTTTTGCTCACTGTGTGACTCTAATATTCCCTGGCAGATTCTGGCAAAGCTCTGTAACATTTTACGTACTGATTCTCTGGCAGAGGTTCTGCAGTGGCTGCTTCATGCAAGTTCAAAAGGTGAGATGACCACGAAGCCCGTTGCTACCTGTGGTGTGGATGGCAGTAGCACAGCCTTCCAAGTTCCAATTCCCCACCAAAATCATCACTAGCTTCCTTTAGACCCTTCTTGGCCTGTTCCATGAAAACACATGCCAATCTTTATGGGACAACCACAAATAGCATGGAGCCGCTATCCTTTCCTCAAACCTAGCTGGTCATCAAATTGACTGAGGCCAAACTTCTGAGGCAGGTAGAACCTGCATAGAAATTTGCATTTCTAACAAGTTCCCAGTTAAGGTGATGATGTTGGTAACCACGCTGGGCTGGGGACAACTCTTTGAGAACCATTACACTAATGAAAGTTAGGAAATACCAATGTGCCAGGAACAGAATAATGTTTTAAATGGGAGCATTTTGGAAATAGTTCCTTATCCCAGGGATTCAAGGCTACTTGGCAGGCAATCGAGAACTATTTTGGGGCAAGAAATCTTCAGTTATTCTTTACTTTTGTTCCTTTTTAAGAACATAACTTAAAAAATTAGACAAGAAATAAGTGCTTATTGTGGCAGTGGGGAGGGGGGTGAAGAACCATAAAAAATAAAATAATAATAATAAATAAAATTATCACAGATATCATTTCAGTGAATAGTATCTACCTTTCTAGGCAAGCTTGTAACTATTATTTAACTGTATTTATTTATTTATATTATATTACTTAACTGTATCAGTCTGTATTTAATGAGATTATATTCTACTTTTTTTTTTTTTTACTGATCTTTGAGAGAGAGGAAGAGAGAGAGAAAAAGAGAGACAGAGAGAGGAAAACATCAATTTGTTGTTCCATTTTGTCATACATTCATTGGTTGCTTCTTGCATGTGCCTTGACCAAGGATCAAAACTGCAACCCTGGCTTATCAAGGCAATGCTCTACCAACGGAGCTACCTGGCCAGGGCTGTACTTACTATTTTTTATAGGAAGAATTTTTTTTCTTTTCTTTGTTCATTTGGAAGTGGCCTGTAAGGCTGAGTTTTGTACTCAATATTTGAAAATGATTCCACTGCCACTCATGGACAAGCTCCTCAATGAGTTAACGACTCTGAGCACTCTACAATATCATAGGTCAATGGAAGCTCGGATGTTGTGAAGCAACTTGTTTGCAGAAACCTTGACTCACACATAGATGCCTCCCCAGAAGACAGATTACCAGCCTTTTATACTGGAGTACTGGATGTAAAAAACTAATTCAGTATTTCTAGACAATGATAATTACAATCTCTTACCCCTTTTGTCAAATCAGAAAAAGAGTGGGTCTCAGCCTTGATTCATGCTGAACTGGCTGAGATCAACTTGCTGGCTGGCCCTCATCCTCATCCTCGAAGAAGAAACATCTCAGCAGAACCAGCAGCAGTGACTGGGAAGCCAACCAAAGTTAAACCGCCCTCAGACTCACCCTTGAACTCAAAAGCGCTGGCCAGTTGTAGAGAAGGACATCAGCTGACCAGGTAATTAGACATAAAGGCCACCCAGAGGGCATATGGTACATAAAGACTTGAATTCTCTTTCGTTATCTTTCAAAACACTAAACATAAACATGCTGAGGTCTTAATTCCTCTTTATTCAGTAAGTGACAGCAATGTGCATTTGGTTTTTATTTTTTCATGTTCATAAATGTAATGAGAATCATCCTAAATTCTATTTTTTCAGAGCGTTTTTGCAAGGGCTGTGTCTTCCTTACCCAACAACTTTTCTTTTTGGGGAAATGTCCCTTTCCAATAAGAGTGAAGCAAAAGTAGACACCCAGAAATCTAAGAAAATATAGTGTTGTTGTTTTTAGTTTACCTAAAAATAACAGCTATAAAGGAAATGCAAATTGTATTGTTATTATATATTTTGTTAAATGTCTATCATAGAGATACCACTTTTTTGTATATGACAATGCAAAATCAAAATAAATTGCTTCCCTTAATCATCTTTGACATACTCCTGGGAGTTGTCAGAGGGGAAAATAATTATTAAGAAAACTGAAAATACTGCAGTGGAAATTCTTCCTATGACAGAAGAAAATGAGTATTTATGTATAACATCATGGTAAAAGAATGTGATAAGGTATTATTTAAGCCAGGAGAGAAAATCTTGTTGCTTTAAAATTAAAAGTTGAGGAATGTTACATTCTGAAAAAATAATATTCAAAACACATAACAGTTCACTTTAAAAAGCATTAATATAGAGGACAATTTTGTAGCATTGCAATTTGTCTCTACCTTAAATTTCCATAAAATTAAAAACTGGGAGATAGGGTCTCTACCTTAGTGAGTATGATGTATCATTTAGATATTTACTCAAAGTCAGAAGAATTTTCCATTGGAAAAAACATTTAATACTGTCTACTTTGAAAAACAGAGAATTGGAATAGCATATTTAAGACATACATACTTAGCTTATATGATAATAATGCAGTCTATACAAAATGCTTGTTTGTATCTGTGAATTTCATTTTCTCTTTCTCCAATTGATTTAGAGTGTCAAGTCAAGGATCTGAAGAAAATAAGGCAGTACCAAAAGGTTAAGTACAGTTTCTGATAATTACTAAGTTGTTATAAGGAAACCAGTTAGTCTCTAACTAGTCAGGGACACAGATATTAAGGGGCCGTTGTTTTAAATGCAGTAAAATACAATAGAGATTTCCAGCTACTCTAAAGGGCAGCATCTGCTGAATCTCTCACAGAGATACATTTGATACAAATTTAACTTTGTATTGGAAGGTAAAGTGGATCATGCATGAGGAACAGGCACTCTTCAAGAAGCAAGACAGAAGGACGCAAGGAAGTACAGGTCCCGTCATGTCAGTCCAGTGCCAGGAGAAGCCTTGCATTGACTTACCAGACACACACTGATCTCAGAGTTTTGGTTCTTTACAGCTTAACTGCTATTGAGCCAAATGATTTTCCCTAGAAACAAAGTCAACCAGAGAAAACAGTAAAAAAAAGCAATCAGCCAGCAGATGCCCCATGAGCCAACTGAAATTCAAAAGAGAGGAGTTCTGTGTCCCTACCAGAAACCAACCCTAAGCCCAGCCCATAATCTGGACCAAAAAGAATCAAGAATTTTAGAAAGTCTGATGTTGGTCCAGAATAGCCCAGCGGAAACATTCCTGTGAGATTGGTAGGCCCTAACCTTAAAACAAGCACAGCAACCATGACTATAGAGCACAGGTGGCAAACACAAGGCTGTGGGCCGAATCCGGCCCTCCTCCTTGTTTTATCTGGCCCTGCACCTTGTTTCTACCCGGCAGCAGCACCGAGCTCTTGCTTAACTGTTAAGGAGTGGTCACATTAATACAGTCCTAAAATTACATTCAACTCTTAGAAGGCAACAACATCAAGGCTGATGTGGCCCCCCGGTGAAAATGCATTTGACACCCTGCTGTAGAGCAACGGCTATGAAGTACGTCTGCGAACCACAAACAAAAGTCTACCTTATAATTTCTACAAGCTCCCCTTCTGCTAGCAATGATATAGTAATCAATTAGAGTTCCCGCAGTTCCCTGTAGACCCAAGCAGTTTCTGTTGGAGTTAACCAACACAAAAAGGGCTCTGTCTGCTAATACACAAGAATAAGTGGGATTTAGAAATTAGAAATACCCCCTTATTCTGACAGTCCAAGGGTTGTATATCATATCTCTCTTCTCTTACCAAACTCTTCACCCTAGGAATGTAAAATCCTGACAGATGTTATCTCTTACCTGTTGGCCACAAACATATTTTACCCTGTCTAGATTCGAACAACTTTTGTATGAGAATCCCTAAATCATATCCCTTTGTCCCCAGTGTTGATATTTAGCATCTCCCCAAATCCTTATTCCTCCTTGGGTGTGACCGTGTAGGCTTTGGAAGGTCTCATAAGTACAAATAAGTCATTTTAACCTGCTCGTTTATTTATTTATTTGTCTATCAGGACCATAGATCCTTCTCCTTTCTCCCACTGGTCCCGTTGTGCCCATCAACAACCCTAATCCATCTCTACCAAAATAACGTTCGACTCTAAGGGTGAAGAACATATCTGCATGTTATAAAACAACTCATTAAAGATGAGTAGATAATATGAAAAGTTAGAATAGATTGTTTTAGGAACTTTGGGTGTATTTGGCTCACCCAAACTTTGTATCATTTTTTCTTTGTCATTTGCTACTGAAACAGCACAAGTTATGTTTGATGTGTCAATTATGGTCTTACTTATATATTTTTTTTATTTCAGAGGCTGAGCACAAGCCTCCAATAGTTATAAGAAGAAATAAGATGACAATACCGGTTACAGAATATTTCAGCAAACCAAAGTCGCCTCCCAGGCCTAAAACTCAGGACAGTGTATCAACAAAACCAATGTCAGCAAGGTGTCTGCAAGGGCACAATCTCTCTCCCCAAAGAACATTTTCTTCTTTAACATACCAAAGGTAGAGATTCTAGGCTGGGCTAATTCTCTCACAAACATGAGCTTCACTTTGTTACAACATCAAATTATTATTTTTTAAATATTTTGGTGACAAGGAATCAATAGCTCCTCTACCTGGTAGCACACAGAAATCTCAAAACACTTGCATATAATGCTACTAAACAAATATTATTGGAGAGAGTATTTCTAATTGTTGTTAATTTTAACATCATATGCAACAAAATAATGTTTATTTATATACTACACTTCTAATCTTGCATTATTAGTATTATTACATTAGTACAGGGCCCTGATGCTGGGAAACATCATCCATATCGGCGGAATTCAGCAGGTTGTAATTTGACACCTGCTCAAAACTCTGACAGAGAATGCTAACATCTGAGCTGATTTTCAGTCTGCAGTGTCACAATGTTGTTGGAATATTATGGAAAACGGCTCACTTTCCTCCAAAAAAGAAAAATGGAAAATTATCCCTAACTTATGAGCCAGGAAGGAACGAGTTTCCACTCCTTATTAATTGTAAATGATATTAACAAATTTCCTAATATTGAACATTTTGTATTTTTAAAATAAACCACTCTTGGGCCATGACTATTACCCTTTCAGCATACTTCTGTGTTCTATTCACCAACTACCCAATCTTTCGTTTAGAATGTGTGCCCGATATGCAAAAGAGATGCTATAAATCATGTTTGTGCGCACGTGCACGCAGGCACGTGTGCAATCTCAGTAATTCACGTCACATTTACTGTGTGTTAGGAATCACGCTAAACACTTTGGATACAGTAACATTTACGTTTCAAAGTAACTATTTGAGATAGGTACTATTCTCATTTTTTTAAAATAAGAAAACTGAGAAGCAGATTTCTGCTCATTGGGATGGAATATACAGTTGAAACAAATGTCATCTTTCAAATACAATAGTTTATATCTCAACTAAGAGTCCAAAATACGTTTTAGTCAGCAGATGACTTTGCTTTATTGCTGAATTCAGAGGCCTGAGATCCTTCCATATTCTGGCTCAACCATCACCTAGGGTTTCACTGTCAACTGCGTGCTGCTGGCAAAAATGGAAAAGGAGAATGGAGGAAAGTATTAATTTCCTATAGCTGCTGTAGTAAATTACCAGAAACTTAGTGGCTTAAACAGACACAAATTTTATGTCTTACAATTCTGGAGGCAGGGGCCCAAAATCAGTATCAATGGGCTAACATCAAAGGGTTGGCAGGGCTGTATTCTTTCTGGAGGCTTTAAGGGAGAATACGTTTTATTTTTCCAGCTTCTAGAGGTTACCCACACTCTTTGGCTCATGGCTGCTGTCTGTGTGTGCTGCCAGCAATGGCTGGTTGTTTCTTTCTCACAACACGTTGCTCCGAGACTGACTCTTCTGCCACCCCTAGATGTCATCTAGGTTACCCAAGATAATCCTATCTTAAGGTCAAATGATGAACAATTTAATCCTCCCTTACTATTTAATATCACAGCCTTCAGGGAATAAAATCTGGCGGGGCGGGGGGAGTGGCATTATTCAGCCTCCTACAAGAGTGCATCTGCTTAAAATCCTGGCTTTGAAGTGATCAACATCACTTCTAATTATGTTCCATGATAAGGCAATAGTCTAGCTGGAAGAGGGCTGATAACATTCTTAGGTAGGAATCCTATTCCAGTACTACACTGTATTCTGTGGAAAGGAAAACTGGATTTTGGCGGACAGTTAACTCTCTCCCGCACAAGGGTTTAGTGAGTGGCTCAGAATGTGGCTGGAATCCACGTGCTTACCCACTAGGCACTACTACAGCATATCAAGACCATACTCCATAAAGTAAGTGTCAAAGCTTTCTCTCTCGCCCTGTATTTTTCCTGTTATGGAGAGGTTGCAATAGCATTGCAGATTCCTTTTCCTTGAAAACTTGGCAAAATGCCCCTGTCAGACCATGTGGATTTGGTGTTTTGGGGAGTGGAAAACCTTGGACATTTCTTTTATGACAACTGGCCTATTCAAAATTCTACATATTTTGAAGGGTCAATTTTGGAGATATTTATTTTCTTAGAAAATTAATTATTTCATCCAGGTTTCCAAATTTATTTTCATAGAATTAAGAAAGATCTGTCCCATAATTCTTCTATTACTGGCTATGTTTATACTGCAATCTCATTTTTATGTATTTGTAGCTTTCTCATTTATTTGGGTAATGGCTTTTTACATTTTACTATCATTTTGAAAAACATCTTGGATTTAGTGCTGTGTTCTATATTCTTATTTTATATTTCATTAATATTTCCTTTATTTCTTTGGATTTACTATTGTGCTAATATCTTCAGCTGAATATTATTAATATAGTTATATTCAGTCATTCTCACTTTTTAGCATAAGTTTTTTTAATCCTTACCCAAGGATATGTTTATGATTTCAGAGAGGCGGGGTGGGGGGGAGAGAGAGAAGAGAGAAATGTCAATCTGTTGCCTCCTGTATGTGCCCTAACTGGGGATTCAGCCTATAACCTAGGTACGTGTCCTGACTGGGAATCAAACCCACAACCTTTTGGTGTACGGACTGATTCTCCAATCAACTGAGCCACCTGGCCAGGGCATAGCTTAAGTTTTTAAGGTGGGATTTATACCTGCATGCAAAGATGGGTCAATATATAAAAACCATCCAGTGTAATACACCACATTAACAAGTCACACCATCATCTCAATCAGTGCAGAAAAAGCCCTTGACAAAATTCAACACTCTTTCATGATAAAAATATTCAATAAACTAGGAAGAGAAGAAAAGGACCCCAACATAATAAAAACCACACATGAAAAACTATATTCTGGTAATACTGTAATACTATACAGGTAATACTGTATAGTACAGGTAATACTGTACAGGTAATACAAGGGAGAGACTGAGAGCTTGTCCTCTAAGATCTGGAAGAAGGCAAAGACACTCTCACCACTTCTATTCAGCATAGTACTGGAAGTTCTTGCCAAAGCAATCAGGCAAAAAAAAAAAAAAAATTGGAGAAGGGGAAGAAAATAATTAAAGTGTCCATACTACCCAAAGAGAGCTACAGATTCAGTGCAATCTCTATCAGAATCCCAATGACATTTCTTACAGAAATAGAAAAGCCATCCTAAATTTGTATGGAGTCTCTAGGGATGACGAAGGAGAAAGAAGGAGAAGGAAATGAAGACAAAGAAGAAGGAGGAGGAGGAGGGGAGAGGGAGGAGGGAGAGAGAGGAGGAGGACAATGAGGTAAAGGGAGGATAAATGGTGATGGAAGAAGACTTGACTTATAGTGGTAAACACACAATACAATATATAGTATTGTAGAATTGTACCCCTGAAACCTATGTAATTTTATTAACCAGTCACCCCAATAAATTCTATTAAAAAAAACCTTGAGAAAAAAGATAGACAATTCACAGCCCCTGATTTCAAGACATACTACAAAGCATCAGCAAGAACATAGTGTGTTACTGGCATATAGACCTATAAATCAATGGAACAGAATAGAGATCCCAGAAATAAACCATTGCAAAAATGGGCAAATGATTTTCAACATGGGCGCCAAGACTACACAATAGAGAAAGAACACTCTTTTTGAACAAATGGTGTTGGGAAAACTGCATTCCATTTGCAAAAGAATAAAGTTATCTTATACACAAAATTAACTTAAACTTGATTAGAGACCTAAATGTAAGACCTAAAACTATTAAATTCCTACAAGAAAATATAGGGAGGAAACTTTAGGACATTGGATTGGGCAGTGATTAGCTTTGACACCAAAACACAGGCAACAAAATAAAATGTAGTATGAAACTTTAAAACTTCCTGTCTCTCTCTCTCTCTCTCTCACACACACACACACACACACAAAATCATCATAGTGATAGGGCAGCCTATGCTTTCTAGAATGTATGAGCAACTCAATGACAGAAAACCCATTTTAAATATGGCCACACAACTTGAATACACATTTCTCCACAAGAGATATACAAATAGCCAAGAAGCACATGAAAAGAAGCTTGACATCACTAGTCACTAGGGAAATGCAATTAAAACCACAACGATAACCCTGGCTGGTGTAGCTCAGTGGATTAAGAGCGGGCCAGCAAACCAAAGTGTTGCCGGTTTGATTCCCAGTCAGGACACATGCATGGGTTGCAGGCCAGGTCCCCAGTAGGGGGCACAGGACAGGCAATGTGTAGTTGCCACTACACACTGATGTTTCACTTCCCCTTTCTCCATCCCTTCCCCTCTCTCTAAAAAAATAAATAAAATCTTTAAAAAAATAAAACCACAATGATATATCATTTCACACCCATCAGCATGGTCATGATCAAAAGAACAGAAAGTAATTGTTGGCAAGGATGTGAAGTGGGAACTCCATGCATTGTTGTAAAATGGTACAGCTATTAAGAAAAACAGTATTGGGCCCTGGCTGGTGTAGCACAGTGGATTGAGTGCCTGCCTGTGAACCAAAGGGTCGCCAATTTGATTCCCAGTCAGGGCACATGCCTCGGTTGCAGGCCAGGTCCCCAGTAGGGGGCGCACAAGAGGCAACCACACATTGATTTTTCTCTTCCTCTCTCCTTTCCTTCCCTTCTCTCTAAAAATAAATAAATAAAATCTTAAAAAAAAAAACCTCCAAAACAGTATTGGGATTATACCCTAAGAATCCCGAAACACCAATTCAAAAGAACCTATGCACCCCAAGGTTCATAGCAGCACAATTTACAATGGCCAAGTGCTGGAAGCAGCCTAAGTGTCCATCAGTAAGTGAGTGGGTCAAAAAACTATGGTACATTTATGCAATGGAATACTACGCAGCAGAGAGAAAGGAGCTTATACCCTTCGTGATAGCATGGATGGAACTGGAGAGCATTATGATAAGTGAAGTAAGTTAGGCAATGAAAGACAAATACCCTATGATCTCACCTAAAGGTGGAACCTAATCAACAAAACAAACAAGCAAGCAAAATATACAGTAAACAGAGACATTGAAATAAGGAACTGAGGGTAACCAGAGGGGAGGAGGGAGGGGATAATGGGAGGGGAAGGGCAAAATTTAATATTCATTATTCATTTTATATTACATGCCCTCCCTCGTTTGATTTTGCCAGAGGTTAATCTATTTTAATTAGTCTTTTCAGAGTTCATTTTTGCCTTGATCCTCTTACTGCATGTTTGTCTTACTTTTATTGCTGCTGCTATATTTCCCTCCTTCAACTTTGACTATTGTTCTTTTCTTGTTAAATTAAATGCACAGCTCAATAATGCTAGTCTTTTTTCCCTAACTTAAGCAATATAGGCTATAAAATTTCCTATAAATATTGTTTTAGCTACCTTCCACAAGTTTTAATACATACTGTTTCATTACATGTTCTTCTATTTTTCTAATTTTGATTTTTTGCAACCTGTAAATTGGTCAGTTTTTTTAAATTTCCAAGTGTATGTTTTTCAACACATATTAAATGTCTTAGACTTATAATTATATTGTAGCAGATGTGATCTGTAAAAATGACCAATCCTTTGACGTGGAGGGTAGCTTTGAGGCTTAGTATATGCTCAAGCTCATCAATGTTCCATATAACTTGAAAGCAAATTTTAAAACTGTGGAACACAAAGTTGTAGATATACTAATTAGAACAAACTCATTGTGTGGTTCAAATCTTACGTATCTTATCTTCTGTTTGCCTTTGTCAATTATAGAGATATGTACTAAATTTTTCCAACTATTATGGTAGATGTTGCAGCTCTGTGGTCTGTGTCATTTTGTCCATTTCTATTAATATATTTTGAATAGAGAAACTAGTTTAGAAAATAGTTTAGAAATGTATACCTGTCAGGACGAACTTTATCTCAACACTGCTTTTTACAATAGACCATCTGACATAAAATAAAAAGTTCTAGGTGGTAAAGCTTTCTCCTGTTCCACAAATCTATTTTCTACTTTATTATCATCAGAGAAGTTGCTTATTTCTTTTAGAACTTATTTTCATTTATGAACATTCCTTGAGCACTGGAAAACCACTTTTAGCCTATGTAACTTGATACATATCAATTATATCTCATTAATTACAGCATTTGTATCTCCCATGTATTTATATTTTGTGCACTTGAGCTGCATGGGTTAGAAAGCATGAATCAGTCTCCTTATATTAATGCATTCCTTATTATTTCATGTAATTTCTGAAGACTTTTCTTAATGAATTTGAATACTATGCCACTTGATGCACAGATAGTCCTGTCAGATCTCCACTAAGGACTACTTTCTTGAAAACTACAAGCCCTTTTCTGTAATGGGTTGAACTTTATCCAACATGAAAATTGTGACTTGTTTTTTTAATTCCAGTATGCCTTTCTGTATTCTTTTATTTCAACATTGCTGAGTAACCTTATTGTTTTATGTTAGCATTCTGCTTTTATTGCTTTTTAAAATGTTTCATTAAATGATCTGTGATTTCCATATTTTATTTAATGATTATTCATTCTGGTACTTAAGAAAGTTTGCATTTTTAAAAAAGGTTTTATTTATTTATTTTTTAGAGAGAGCAGAAGGCTGGGAGAAAGAGAGGGAGAGAAACATCAACGTGTGGTTGCTTCTTGCATGCCCCTACTGGGCACCTGGCCTGTAACCCAGGCACATGCGCTGACTAGAAATCGAACTGGCAACCCTTTGGTTCGCAGGTGGCACTCAATGCACTAAGCCACACCAGCCAGGGCATGTATTTTAAACATCTTATCTAAGCCTGGGTTCCTCAAAAAGTAGGGCCTGAAATGAAGCATATTACTACTTTTCAGTCAGGCAATGTCAAAAAGGAAGAGTGAGAAGCAAGGCCTGAAGGAATGTCAATACAAGACAGTATTATCAAGTCAGCTGCTGGATTTCAAACCTCTTGATTGCTCAACCCTGAGAGAGGACAAATGGGATAACATTCCCATTTTACAAATGAGGACACTGAGACAGACAAAGGTGGAATAAATTGCCCGAAGTCACACGACTGAGTGGCAGTGCTGAGATTTAGGACTACTCTTTCCACCAAACAGCCTTACTTTTTCATTCTGCCACTGGTTCCTTTCTTCACCTTTCTTAAGTGCCTGTTCTGTGTGTCTGGCAAGATGTTAGGAAAACAGATAAACATCTCCATGCTGAGATCATTTTAATAAGCATTAACTATGGACCACTGCCGTCATTAATTCTAATCCCTGCCATTCTTTTTTCTTTTCTACAATTGCTGTTTGTACATGTTGTTGTTCTGTGGACAACTCTTGCCTTTTATATATATCATCTCAGTGACCCTTACAGCTTGATTTTAGACTTTTAACCCCCAAACCTGTAAGAGGATAAATTTCTGTTGCTTTTACACCACCTAATTTGTGGTTATTTGTTATGGTAGTCCCAGGAAACTAACATAGGGCTTTTATAATTAGTGAAAATTAAACTCATAGTACCTGTAATGATTTCCCCCACCTTTCAAAACTAAACTGTGCTTATTCCCTATGGAATAATTTAAGTAAAAGGTATAATTAAACCCTATTTACTTAGAAAAATCTGAACCTTTGAAAAATACAACTTAAGACAGAAGCTTGTTCTTCTAGAATTGTAGGGGATTTTTATTTACATAGCTTGCTCACAGACGAGCTTGCCTTACTTGAAATAGATAACTGTAATAGATTACCAAGAATAAAGCAACAAAAAGGCAAAGAACATCAACACTAAGTCCAATAAACTTTCTATGAAATGTTTATATAATTTAAGATGCCAGTGAGTAAAAAGAACAGAAACTTCATTTTATCCACTCAGCGAAGTTTTCTGAAATCTTACTATCATTGTAACAAAGGACAATCGCTTACTTTAAACATAACTCCTCTACAGTCACTGGTAGAAAACTAAAACATCTCATTTAGCCCCGTACTACCTTACCAATATATCCTTATACAAATACTTTTAGATTTTTTACTTTGTGAAATTCAGATTCCTTAGTGTTGTTGAACACAACCATTCACACAAATGATACGCATAGATGACAACTCAATCCTGTGTATCATTGAGAATCATACGTGATATGGACAGATATATACAGTATATGCATATTTTCACACACTTATGTTATTTACAGAAATAAACATTTACATTCACTTGCTATATGGCAGTAGGCGGATGCACATATAAAGTTAACTTTAAGAATGAACAGATTTTTAAAAAAATAAAAGTATATATGGAACGAAAAGAGAGCTGCTGAGAGCTACTTCTTTTTAGGTAAAGACAAAATTATGTTGATTCTTCAACAGCCTTTTAAAATAATCTAGCCTGAAAAATTAAATTTTGTAATTGAAATAATTTACCACCATGATTCAAATTAAAAAATATGTATTTAAAAAAAGAAAATATTTTAAAGAGTATAACTTGTCAGTAATTACTTTAGAACCACAAAAAGGCATCAAAAAGAGGAACAGAGACAGGTCAATAGTCCCAAACAAATAAACTGCTGAGTTTATCAATCTGATACTTCTTCCTAAAATCACTATATTCCTTTGAAGTTACTGAATATGAAAGCTGCAAATAGAAGGGGATCTCACATACTGAACATTTTGGTATACTTACAGGAGATTTATGAATATCTGCCTCTACAAATAAGTAGAAAATAAACCAGTAAGACATTGATATAAACATTAAATAATAAAACTGATGGGTCAGAAGGCACATTCTGAAGAATACAACCCAGTAAGTGAGAGAATGAGGGTTTACTATTAAAGTAAAATCCTCAAAAACTCTTATTTGAGGCTTAGACAACTAGTATTTCAAATTACACAGGTAAATCTTATGCAAAAACGAAAAGTGCTTTTTTACAAGAACTTTTCATCATCTCTGAAAGTTTTAAAAATTCAACAAAAGAGAAAGTGAAATTTTTTTTCAGTTTGAGTATTCTATGAAGCACCTCATTTTCTCCTAATTTTTCCTTTAAAAAAAGAAGAGAAAACAAACAAAAACTCAGTTGACATTACTGCGGTATAGAGTTCACTATAGATTCAGTGCTATTTTCTTTATCCTGCTTTTCTTCTACATGTGGTGAATCTAGTTCATTTCTGCTAGTTTCTTCCTCACTGGAATCACTGTCCAATCCACCTTCAGCTCTGGTAGACTTCATGTCATGTGAAGAATTTCCACACACTTTGTCTGTGGGAACTGCTCCTTTCCTTTGGGGTAGGATAGTGAAAAATGCTTCTTGCCAGTCTCGTGTTTCCAGGTATTCCAGAATAATTTCAAACACTGAAACAAAGACAAACTGTATACATTTCTTAGCCAAGTTGACAAGCTTACACATTTCTTAGCCAAGTTCATCACAATGTTGCATACTATATTTTAAAATACATTGCTTTTATGTTATGTTAAGAGTGCTAATAATTACTCTGTTCTTATCACTTTCTTCTCCTATTGGTTGTCAGAGCCAATTTGCCCCAAAGCTCTCAAGCCTGTTACCTCCTCAATTCAGTTTTTAAACATTCGGGAGTTTACCATGATCCCTTGTCAATACTAATTAATAGACACAGAATCTTTTTGCTTGCTTTCTAGCCTTATCTCCTTCACTTCTTTATCCTTTATGTGCTAAAACATAAAACTAAAAAAAAAAGGTTAGGATTGATCTAAATTTTTCTGTCTTACCTATAAAGAGCCACTCATTCTGGGGAGCATCTTGGCCGCTTTTCTTTTTCACATTAGAGGTAAAAATTTAATTCTGTCTCTAAAGTACTCTCACATTAACACACTGCTGCAGGGTTAATTTGGATTACTTTCTGGAAAAGTAATTTCCACATCTATCAAAGGTCTTAGAAAAAGTTCAGTCCTTGAATCAGTAAATTCATTTCTATAACTCCCTAGAGCCTACTATGGAGAAATTTCTTAGCACATAACAAGAGCCCAAGAAATACTTGTACACCAACAAAAATCTCTACATTTTTTTTTTGAGAGGGGAGGAAGGGATGAAGAAAGGGAAAGAAACATCGATGTGAGAAGAGAAACATCAACTGGTTGCCTCTTATAAGCGCCCTGACATGCCTGCAACCCAGGCATGTGCCCTGACAGGGAAGCAAACTGATGGCCTTTTTGCTTTGTGGTACACTGCCCAACCAACCGAGCTACACTGGTCAGGGCTCTACTAAAAAATATGTTTAAAGCAAAGCTCCAGGCAAATACTTAGGGTTCAAGAATGTATATTACAATGTTACTTACAATAAGAAAAACAAAAAAAAATCAACAGGAGAATGACTACATTATTGTATATTCAGACAATAAAATATTACATAGTCATTAACAATAATTCAATGAGTAAAAATATATCATTATAAATGGGGGGAAAACATCCAGATTTATAAGTTTATATAACAGAATAAGAATCCAATTATGTAATAATAATATATATGCACAGGAAAAGACCTGGAAGGAACCACACCAAGAAGTTAAGACCAAGTATCTCTGGGTAGTGAAATTATATCTTATTTATTTTTCTTTACAGTTTTCTGCATTTTCAAAATTTTCTAAAATATGCATGTATTATTTCTACATTCAAATTATGTACATTACATTTTATAGTTTTGTCTCCAGCAAGGTGTATTATTTTATACATGTCCAAAACATAAACATAATGTTATTTTTCACAGTGTTCACTTGGGTATATTTTCAGTTTATACCCTTATAGCTTACCATGATTAATTGCCAAAACTTTTCTACTATTCATCTTCACAAAATTTCCAAGGGGGAGCTGTGCATGGTCAATTCCATGATCTGATGCTTGTTTATATGTGAGTCCCTAAAACAAAGACACTATAATTTGGACTAGAACATTAAGTTATTTTAACTTAAAGCCTATGACAGAATCAATAATTTTTAGGAAAGACTTTAATTCAGAGAATATTATCTGAAGTATGTGTATGTTTGTGTGTGTGTATATTTAACTGCTAATTTGGAGATATTCTCTTGACAATAAGATGGTTGGGATGTTTAGAGCACTTGTTTTAACCAATTTACAAGTGAGGAAACCAAAGACATGTTCCCTCCGCTCTGTCACAAAGCCCCTCGGTGGCAAAACCATAGGAAAAACTTGGCCCACTCCTCCTGACTCAAATACCTGTTCACTGTTCAACACTGCCTTTCCCTTAGTTTAAAATACTCAAACAGAATTCCTGGAGAAGCACCATCACTCTTTCCATGACTGCAAAAGATGTACAGATTAAACTATGTTTCAATTATATAACACTAAGAGGGAGAAATGACAAAAACATTCTATGTAAAGCTGAACTAAAAACAAATTTAAATTGCCAATAAATTCAGTTTTTCCCTTTCTAGCAATTAAAAGATTATTGAATATGAAGAATTTTCTCTCTTCTCAAAATCAAAACTTTTAAAGCCTGGGTCTAATCAGAATTGAAATAGCAAAAAGACAGAGTACAGGAGAAAGAAGAACTAAATTTCTCCATCAGTAGTTTGTATATTTTAAGGACAAATAATTAATAATGATTGATGTGGGTGCTTTTGAAAACAAAATTGTTTTAGTTCAAAGACACAGACAACATGAAAGATAAAATTTGGTTCTATATAAATAACAAAATATAATTTTTGCACTAAGAAAATAATAAAAAAAGCTAAAGATCATTCTGATAAAATTCCCTCTGATGCTATAAAGATCCACTGTCCAATTATAGCCACATGTGACTACTCAAATTTAAATTGATTACAATTTTTAAAAATTCTGTTTCTCAATTATATTGCACACATTTCATGTGCTCAATAGCCACAGGGCCACCACACTGGACAGGACGATATAAACATTTCTATCACTGGAGAGAGTTCTACTGCACAGTGGTTCTATACAAGAATAATGAATTTATCTTATTCTGCTGACAATACTTCCTCAGATACTTCGTAAACATGTGTTTTCTTTAGTTGGGTTGAATTTAGCACATTGCAAAGTAGCTGACAAAGTATTACAAAATGATGTTTTCTGTTAGAAAGTCCATTTTTGAAATTTTTCATTCAAATGAGGATAAGGAGGTAGAAAGAGACAAAAGTAGAAATATAAAAGAACAGAAAATATATCACACGAATATCACATATTTAAAATATAAATTTATCAGTTTTGTCATAAATTTTACCAGTGGCCTAGAAATTGATTAGCAGCAACATGGTCTATCCACACAGCAAACTGTTTAAACAGAATCTGCCTGGTTTCAAATATCTGCTTTCCCACCCACTACAATTGATTTTAGGCTTAATTTCTCTAGGCCTTCAGTTCCCCAGCTCTAAAATGGAGATAATAATAGCACTGACCTCACTGGCTTATAATGAGGATTAAGCATACTGATATACAGGTGAGGCAAAAGTAAATTTATAGCTGTGATTACGGGTAACGCAGAGTGCATTCTCACATTATTATTTATTAATGACTGTATTATTTTCCACAGGAACAACTGAACAGCTGATTTTGCCCCACCTTATGTTAAGTGCTTTGCTTAGCCAGAAAGGTGATTGCATTACAGCAGGCACTCAATAGAGATGAGCTATCATCAGTATTATTGCTACTATCAAACAGTATCATTGTTATTATTGAGAAAATTGATATATCAATTGTAAGTATAAGCAAAAGCAAAATTAAAAACGTAGTACCTTGTGATGGTTGTGATCTACTAATCCTCCAATCACATAAGCCTTTGATTCATCTAATTCCTTCAGTACATTAGGGGAATCTGATGTAAGATATATCAAGTCTTCTTTCTTTATGAATTCACTATAGTGCTCTGGTTTAATGTGGATATCCTTTAAGACACAAGGGGAAAGATGTTATTAATTAATAGAATTTTGTGAAAATTGGCTAATAATCATTTTGAGAGGAAGTGAATATTAAAGGAAGTATGAAAGAATGTTGTTACAATGCATTATTTATAATCTTCTACTTTAACTCCTTATCACCTTACACCTTAACTAATTAAGTGGGTTTCGAAAGCTACTTCCCTGTCTCTCATGTCAGATACCTCCGATATACTTCCATATGCTAATGACAGACTCATTTTCTAAAAACACTAATTTCAATGTTTTATCTTTACCTGTAGGATAAAATTAAAACTCCTTAACTTAGTAACTCTTTCCTGAATATGGCACTTAACCTACCCTTCCTAACTTTGTTTCAACAAAACAAACACATTTTGTCACATATCTGCTCACATGGTTTCCTAGCCAAAGAATGCCTTCTCCAGTTACTTCCTCTCCATCTACATGAATCATCAAAAGGAAATGGCTTATAGATTTAATAAATTCCATACATCTATTTCTATAAAGATACATATTTGAAATCATCTCCACCAAAGTTTTTAGGTCACAGGTAAAGAACTTAACAGTGGGCCGTCAAACTTTTGCAAACTATACTGATAGAATACAGGAAAATACATTATGAGGCTCGGCTGACATTTAACCAGTAATTTTTTTAAAGATTTTATTTATTTAATTCTAGAGTGTGGGGAAGGGTGGGAGAAAGAGAGGGAGAGAAACATCAATGTAAGAGAGAAGCAGATTGGTTGCTCTTGGTACACACCCTGACCAGGGACTGAACCCACTATGCAGGCATGTGCCCTGACCAGAACTCAAATGGGTAACTTTTTGCTTTGCAGGACATCACCCAACGAACTGATCCACATTGGTCAGGACTTAACCAGTAACTGTTAAACAAATCAAAAATGAAGTAGGACTTGTCTCACCTAAAATGTATAACCTATTGATAAATAAACAGCCAGTTTTCAGAAAAAATGGTATATTGTAATTTGGCCCCTATGCTTAATAAGGGCCCCAAGAGGGAACTGAAATTAGAGACCAGTGAACTTTTATGTCTCTGGAAAG
Source organism: Carollia perspicillata (assembly GCA_004027735.1). NCBI lineage: Eukaryota > Metazoa > Chordata > Mammalia > Chiroptera > Phyllostomidae > Carollia > Carollia perspicillata. The sequence continues at coordinate 15,791 of PVKM010007230.1, read as the reverse complement.
CTGGTGGTATAAATAATAAATGTAATAAGCCACAAAATAACTGAAAGTATGCCCATTCAAACTTGTTACATTATTTCTTAGGAAATTAGGCACAATCATAAAACTTGGTAAATACGTTGTACTTTAAACCTTAAAAAAAAGCCTTTAAAACTGTTCCGCACTCTAGGCTATTAATAAAAAATAACTGCAGGCATTATGAGATTTGTGTGTGTGGGAGGAAAAGTTTGTCGTGGTCAGAACTGGGTTTGAGAAAGAGTTCAATACCAGCATGTGGACATGAGAACACAAATTTAGAAGAATCGATGCAAGTACATTTTCAAATTTTAGAGGCACTTCACTCACAAATAATGCACAGCCAGTTTACTGAGTAGAGATTGAATAAAGACCTTTAAATTTGTTCCTTTTTAAAAAATATGATTTAAAGCTGGAGGCAAAATAGCAAGTGAGATTTAATGAGAGCAAGTAGAGATAGACATCCAGTCTCTTTAGCTTCTCCGATTAGTACCCTTCAACTTAGGTACAGTGATTCATAGGGCTTGGAGATTGCTAACTTTTCTGTTTATAGACACTATGTAGAACTTAGGTAAAAAAATGCAGACCTTTAAGCTTAAAGGTACTTGGAATTGTGCGAGAGTTAATCGACTGTAATTACCTTCCAGTTGACCCATCCTTTGTCATTTTCATCCATGTTCTTTTTCAACTGGCCGCCATGGCTTGTCAAGTAAAACTGATAGAGAGATTTGTAGGCACAGGATGAGAGCAAATGACTATTGAAGAACAATTTTTTATTCCCTCATACACTAATCTGATCAATAGAACAAAATATTTTCATTCTAGAAAAAAATAAATTTGTAGCATGCTTTGAACACAATAAACTTTTGGTAAAAATGACATGTTTTGTGCATTCTATAACCCGCTAACTTCCTTATTCCATCTACATTTTCATCCCATTTTTCAAGCATAATGTGCCTTTCCCTTAATGATCACTTCTATAAACTCCCTGCTTCCATGTCAAGTTTCCATTCCCTTTCTTTCACCACCACTGCTATTTTTTAACAGTCCAAAGTCCTCAGAATTCTTTGATTCTGAAACCGGACATCTATTTCAAGTCTAAGCAAGAGTGAGAAGAATATAAAATGCAAAAATATAAAATTATTATCAGTTGATACAAAGAAAGTATCAAACCAAAAAAGATTTTCCAGTTCTCGATGTCAGTGAGCCAGTGTTAATTATTACATCAACTAAAATTCAGACAGCAGGCAACTCTTAATAGTAGGCAACTAGTCTCAAAGCACTCCCCCACTCTAGCTAAGGAAGTACTTTTCAAAATTACCAGTAACTCGAAAACTTTTAAGTAGAATAAACCTACTAACAGCACAGCACACATCAGTTCCTCCTATTTCCCAGAAGAGAAAGAATGAGACCGAAGAAACTGGTATGAAAATATGTGCGTACCCTTTAACAGAGATGTTCAACTACACAGAAAGGAGTAGGTCAGTGTGCGCAAGATTGATGATGACTGGGCAGTGTGGCTGAGCATGACATGTGAAAAAAATATTTAAAATATCTTACTTTACCTTTGCAGAAAAATAAAACATGGTTCAAACAGGTATTTTGTTCTCTAAGGGATTATCTGTAAGATACTCATAAAGCAGTGGGAATCATCTAGGCCTCTTCCCAAGGAAAATATAAGAAAGGAAACTGGAGTTTGTTTTAAAATCTTTCAAACATACCTGCACAGGATGCAGTGCTCGTCGATTTTCTGCATAACATCGTTGAATCTGCTTATGAAGTTTCTTAATGTCCTATAAAAGAGTACAAATTTTAAAGCAGCTTTTTCAAAATCATCTATGGCCACTCCACAATCTTAGTGAAATAGAGTAAGCATAAGGGATGACTAGACAGGTATATTTTTTCCTTTTGAAATACAGTCCTTTCTGATAATTTCCATTCAATTTCCTTATATAACTAACAAAAAAATCACTGTAAGTCAATACTCTGAAAGTAACCCATTATTTCATATTTTGTATCTACTTAAAATGCTAGTTCATGAAAACACTTATTCTTCTTAAGAGTCAGCCAAAGGCAAAAAACTCTTAGAGCCATACTATTACTATTTTCATAACTTACTGATAGATCGGAAAGTGATTAAAGCATGTTCTCTTCACTAGCACTATTTAAACAGCCAGATTTCTCAGACTATTAAATGAGAAATAATTCCATTAAGACGATCATATTTCGTATTTTCTTAATTTTGATTAGGGCAAATAAACACTCCCAGATCTTTATGATTAATATGCACCTACTGAGTTTTATAATCTACCCATGGTATTTGTCTCTCCTTCTTATCAACATATATACATATAATATATACATAAGGAATTTATTAGCTAGTTTAACTCAGGGGGAAAAGTATGAAAAACTTGATTTAAGATTCATTTCAGCACCCAAATTTATATCCAAGTGGTATCACACATTAAAGCAAGATTTTGCACGGTCTACTACCTACACGATTTTTCTGACCATGGTTCATGATACCTTTAATATCATCAAGCTGTCAAAACTGCAGTCAATGACGAGACGAAGTGTGCTGCGAACGACAGCTCTTCGAACACGTTTTCTGTCATTTCCATCTGAGTTTGATTCCAGCTGACACTGTCGCTCTAACTGCTTTCTCTTGCGTTTTTCCTTCCGCTTTTGTCTAAAGGTAGTAATTGAAATAACTTTTTGTTATTTATATATTCAGATATTTACAAGACTATTCTATATAAACAAAGAAACAATTACTTTTTTAAATCAGCAGGCTGAACCATATGAAACTGTCACTTCTGTGGATCAAAATTGGTCAAATATCAGCAATTTTACACATGCCTCTAAGTTTCAAAAAGGAAGAAAATGAGTTTTCAAAAACAATGTAATGCTTTTTACACAAATCCTAACTATACTACTAAAAAATTCATTTACTATTGGTATCATACCCTAGTAAGAAAACTTTATAAATATTAATACTTAATTTGAGAGTTTTGGTAAATTTTACTATTATAATTCTTCCCCTACATGATTTTCAAGCAATATCTATATGATGCAGGAAAAAGCAAAGTAAAACTAAGAGTGGGGAAAAAAAATCTCACATACTTGTTCTCTAATCTGCATTAACTATAGTTTATTTTCTCCCAGTAAATTTTAGCATGCTAAGTACAATAACAGTTTCAGCCTAATTGTTCTCAACAAAACCTGCAATAGTTCTTCTAGCAAAATCACTGTTAGGCCCAAATTTGATCTTTGTGAGGTGGTTATTTTTGTTCCATATCTAGGACATGGATGCTAATTATATCCCTTTCCTAAACCAGTTATTTCAGAAACTGTGCTGCTACACAATAGGTTTTGGGAGAGAAAAAGTATGCAGTGTAAATTCACATCACTGCTAAAAACATAATTCAAAATATACAGCTTTAACAGCCAACTGACAGTGTTAGCTAACAATATGCATAGCCCTAATTTTAATTAACACAATTACTTTTAATGTGTAAAAGGACTGTGACAGGTCCAACATTCCATATTTCTGAATGGAGTAGAATATATGCATTTTGAAACATACTTGCGGAGTTCTCGTTGTTCTTCCCATTGTTTCTGTTTCATTAGCTTCTTCATTTGTCGTTTAGATATTGGTTCAAACTCTTCTCCTAATCTTGGCTTCTGGCTCTCTTCTTCATCTTCACTTAAGTCTTGCTTTCTTTCAACATTAGAGGTCTCAGTAAATGCTGGCATTATTTCAGATGACATTATTTGATGCCTCTGAAAAACTGAAAAGCAACTTTTGACATACAGAGACGATCCACACCAAAAAGGAAAAGCCAAATGGCCAATAGATGTGATTAAAATTAAACCATATCAGAAAATAAAAATGAAATTGAGACAATATATGTCATTTATTGGCAAATACCTTGTGATAAAATAGGGTGATTTCACATGCTATTGGTGGCACAGTTTTTCCAGCAGGCTACATATATATATGTTTCAAGAGCTTTAAAATGTTGATACCCTCGAATCAGTAATTTATTTCCTTAGAATAAATTCTTGTTAATGAATCAGAAATATACACAAAACTAATGCAAAAAGCTATGCAGTAATCCCCGTTATCTGCAGTGAATACATTATAAGATTCCCCAGTGGATGTCCAAAAAGATGGATAGTACTAAACCCTACATGTATCGTTTTTTCCTATACATGCATACATAATAAAGTTGAATTTATAAATCAGGCACAGAAAGAGATGAAAAATAGCTAATAAAAAATAGAACAATTATGCCTACATACTTTAGTAAAAGTTATGTGAATGTGGTCTCTTTCACAACTGAGATGGCTAAGTGACTAACGTTGGGCAGAGTACACAGCACGGATATGCTGGACAAAGGGATGACTCACATCCCGGGTGAGATGAAGCAGGACGGCCTTAGATTTCATCATGCTACTCAAACAGTGTGCAATTTAAAACTTATGAATAGTTTAACTCTGGAATTGTCCATTTAACATTTTTAGACTGTGGTTGACAGTGGGTAACTGAAACCATGGGAATCAAGAGTGGATTGGATGGAAGGAGAACCATTTTATCTACTGCAATGTTATTTAACAATGAAAAATTTGGGAACTACTTGAAATTACTCTACTGTTGAAAGTAAAAGGGATTAAATAAAGTACAGTTTATTGATGATAGTGGCTGGGAATACTAAGCAGCCAGTAAAAATTATGTTTTCCAAAATTATTTAGTGATAAAGAAAAATGGTGATACTAAATAAGAAAATCAAAACAAAAAATATACATTATATCCAATTTTGTTTTAAAAAGCACAAATGTTTAATTCATACTCATAGTATTCTGCATTTTCTAAATTTTATAGACTAAAAACATATTGTTTTATAATACAAAAATATTATTTTTTAAAAGAAGAAAAACACTTTTTGAAGTCACCTTTAATGTTATGAGAGAAATATTACTTTCATTATTATCTGGGAATACACTCACAATTGGTTTGTGACAAAAGATATGCTATAGATCTGCATATTTGGGATAGTGCAAAAAACAAATCTGATTGTCCCCTTCCATATATTTCATTGTAAATACATAATTGTACATTTTCCACTTCAATCATGGTAAAAAAAAACAAAAACAAAATAAGTGGAATCTGCAATCAGTCGTGGAATGCTTAGGACTATCACAAAACATCTTTATTTGCATTCAACCACAGACACCTTTATATCTGTTGCCTAGAACTGAATTTCCCTTCAGATTAGGAAAAAGAACTAGAAATACTGAAATTTCTCTTTAACAAATTATTAACACCAAAGCTTAAAAATGTTATTTATTATTTATTCATATCAAAGACTAAGTATGTAAATGTTTAACTGGTTTTAAAGAAAATTGTGTGTTTCGTCCTTTTAATAGAAATAGCTAAGATATATAGAGAAGCTAACATCTAAAAGAAGAAAAAAATCACAATTCAGAAATGGAAAGACAAAATCTTTTCAGAACATCATTTAAGCAGTAGTTTTATTATATGGTTCTTGCTTTCTTTAAAAGTGCAATATTGGAACAGGACATACAGGGATAATTAAGCAAACTTGGAAAGTTGACCAAATTTTGACTGAGGGACAAGAACTTTTAAGATGTGCTTTGGGAGCTACAGCAAAAACCCTGGCATGAACTAGGTCACAAAATTACTAAGAAGGAGAGTCAACTAGTAACACAAGTAAGAGTTCACAAGTTTTCCTTAAACCACTAATCAGAGTATCCTTAGTTTAAAGGAACACCTGCTAAACATGACAACTCAAATTCAATTCTACACTGAAAACTCCATGTGGGCAGGGATGACATCTGCTTTTGCCCAACATTATAGTACCAGTACTAACAGGGGGCCTGGCACTTTCTTGCTTATTATATATTGGTGAAATAAATAAATGAGTGAATATATTACAAAGGATTTTTTAAATATAATAATAGCAGACATTAATTCTTACCATGCTTAACCAAAAAAAAATTATCTAATTTAATCCTTAAAAACAACACTGAAGTAGTCAGTATCATGCCTACTTTACAAAGGAAAAAGGCACAGTGAGGTTAATTACAAATCACAAAGCTACTAAATAATTCCTAAGAAACAAGCCACCTAGAACAAATTTAGCACAAAGTGGGTCCTCAAAATATTGTACTTGTTGGAGGAATAGATGAATGAAGTAATGAAGTTATGATTCAAACCCAGATCTAACTCTCCTTCCCAGAAATCCAAGATCTTATTTAGAAAATAAAAGTTTCCAAGGAATGTAAAAGAGCTATGATGCTTTAACCCTGCTGTTGGAAGGCTCTCAGATTTGTGTCACTGAAAGATGACAAAAACACAGCTCCAGTTTAATTCATGTCACTAAATAAAAAAATTGGGACAGACTTCCTAAGAAGTATTGAGGCACCCTGCCTCCCAGTCTTGAAGGATATGACAATAGTAGATAAAAGATAAAAAGGGAAAAACAAAAAAGATACAGCCTCTGTCAAAAACAAAAGCAAGAACTAGAATAGACATTGTTCCTCCTGGGTATGCTATGCAAAGGCAACTGGGAGCTTCCCTGGCTTTAAAGTAGGAAGAATAGTAGTAACACCAGACAGAAGGTGGGAGACGGGAGAGAGTTTCAGATGAACCCTTAACCTAGTGTTGGGGGTGGGGCTCCTTTATGAAAAAAGCCTGCTCTGGCTGGCATAGCTCAGTGAACTGAGCATGGCCCTGTGAATCAGAGGGTCGCTGGTTCAATTCCCAGTCTAGAGCACATGCCTAGGTTGCAGGCCAGGTCCCCAGTGTGGGGCACGTGAAAGGCAACCACACCTTGATGTTTCTCTCCCTCTTTTTCTCCTCCCCTTCCCCTCTAAATAAATAAATAAATAAATAAATAAATAAATAAATAAATAAATCTTAAAAAAGAAAAAAGCCTGAAAAGAGGTAAAATTAGACTGGCTTATACTAAGCTGAGTACTTGGGGGGAAACCTGAAGATAGGAGACACAGCCTCTCAGCTACAACCTGGGCTAAGCTGCTGAGGTGACATAGGAACTTCTAACACTACATGATTAGAATTCTGAATCACCTATCTAAACTCTGCTGTGGACTGAAGCACTGACCAGGGCCATGAGCAGCAGCCACAAAATCAGTATGAGACAGATGATTTGCAGGCCAGAAATGATAATTCCATTCAAGATGAGTCTATAAAGCAAATTTACTAAAAAAAAAAAGGTTAAAAAAACCAACAAAATCAACAATCAGGAGATAAATTCGCTCCACATAAATTGGAAACAGGATGATATGAAAATGACTTTAAGATTAGTTGCAATCTTTTAGAGACCATTAGAAGTAAGAATCCTTAAAAAAAAGAAAAAGCAGGAAATAGGAACACAAAAGCAGGCATAACAAAAGCAAAACACACATGAATCCAAGAAAAAGAACCCATATGGAAACCAGGAAGTGAAGACAAAAATTTCAATATATTAGACAATCTCCTGATTACCTGGAGTCCAAGAGGTAATTGATGGATTAGAAGATATGCTGGCAATCTGACTCAGAAGTCAGACAGAAATAGGATGAAAAATAATATGTCAGAGCAGTTAAAAGATCTGAATTACAGAATGAAATACAGACAAAATGGTAGAGATAAAAGTATAACCTTGACTCCTGACTGGTGTAGCTCAGTGGACTGAGCATGGGCCTGTGAAGCAAAGGGTTGCCAGTTCGATTCCCAGGCAGGGCACATGCCTGGGTTGCAGGCCAGGTTTCCAGTAGGGGTCACATGAGCGGCAACCACACATTGATGGTTCTCTCCATCTTATCTCCTTCCTTTCCCCCCTCTCTAAAAATAAATAAATAAAATGTTTTTTTAAAGTATAACCTTGAATGTATTCACTAGTAATTTTTATTAAGATTGGAAGATAAAGTAAACATTCAACATAAGAACTGAGAAACAGAGGAAACTCAGTAAGCCTGAAAAGATTAAAAGAAAATTTTGAAGTAATTACTGTGATCCCCAGGATCACTTTTACTTTACTTCCTTTCCAGAGATAGTAAATTAAAGTTAGCAATGCGTGTGTCCAAAACGTGGAGAAAACAAGCTAAACCTGCCCATTAAACTAAACATGCAAACTTACACAATTAAAATTTACAGAAAACAATTTTAAGAGAGACAATTTCCACTATCACTGGCATTTTTTTGCTAGTTCTCTATTATGTTCAAAAATTGCAAGCATTAATTGGCTCTATGATATGAAAGTTACAAAAAGCAATGTAGAGCAATACTTTACAGCTCAAGTACACCAGGGGGAGCTTTCATCTTTCCTACCTAAGAAGTCTTAAAAACCCTGTTAAGTACATAGCTAGATCATAAGCTAGTCAACATGGTTATCATTATTTTTAAAGCTCTCCCCAATTAAGAAAATATAGTAAGTGAATTTTTTTGAAGTTTTGAGTAAGCTAGATATCTTGAGGCATGGAATACAATACAAATAATGTTGGCTTAAGACTGCTTACAGCACTCTTCACATACAAGGATAAGTAACGTACCAACTCCCACTGTGTATGCCATGCAATAAGCAGTTCACTATGCACTAGCTTGTCCCGATTACAAGTTAAGCAAAATGTGTATGCTGTTTACTTGGTATATACGTATTTAAGTTTTAGTTCCTTATTTTAGTTTATAAGCTCTATGGCACTGAGTTCTGTGTTCTTCCCTCACGTGCAGTGATGCTCTCACAGTACATTTTCATTTAACCACATTCCACAAATATTTAAGAACCCTATTTTGTAGCAATTACAGAAATATTTGTGTGAAACTTTGTTCAGCACATAATTTTTTAAGTGGTTCATTTAGTCACAGAAATAGGTTATCAGGTGGTCTTATAAAACTAAGAACTGGATAAATATGTCTAAGGCCATTTGGTGTGGGATGAACACACAAAAAAAGGATTTCAATATTCGTTGTATTTCCACTTCTTAGCAGATTTAAGCAAGAAAAACACACACCAAAAATCAGCGAATGGCCAAAGTTAAAACAAAAAACTTTTGATTGGGCTAATATGTTCTTCATAAATTATGACAGACTCTCAGAAAAATCCACACGAATTTTGATATAACTGCAGAATGGAATTAAATCTGACAGTGACAGGGAAAGAATACATTTTTTTAAACGCGCCCGCCAAATCTACAGTAGTAGCAACTGCGCTTGGTTCAGCCGTCAGGGCTCTTAGGCAGAGGGTTTGGGATGGGCTGGGATAAGGAGAGGATTTAAAAAATAAAAAGTGAGAAAATCATCTGTTGCTACCCTCTTTATATCTCTACCAAAATGGCCCAATTTTAACACTTAATATTTATTTCCGTGGAGTCAGAATAGCAATTCGGTCTTCTTAAACCCGTCCTGAGCTCACCACGGTAGGGCTACAAGCACCAGCAGCACCTTTCCCCTTTGTTCGCTATATTTCCGAGCGCTCAGCAAGGTCAGCCCCTCACTTGAGAAATGAGATCAAGGGATTTAAAAAGAGGTAAAGCGACTTGCCCACGGTCTCTAGCCAGGAAGTGGCAAAACCGTAACTCGTTTCCCGGCCCTTCAGACTCCACATTTCCCTCTCCCTTCGTTCTCTGGAAACTCACTCTTCACAAACTAGGGACTGGATCTCAACCCCGAAAGAGATATCGACAGCTGGCACCCACATCAGTGGACAGAGCCTGGACCCACTCTCCCCTCTGTGCCTGGAGCAGGAGGACGCTCTACAGAGGCGGGATTAAACTGAAGCTAGCCAATCAGGGAGCTTCTTGGCGGGCCAAGAGGGCGCACTCTATTACGCCACTTCCTTCGGCAACTGGGGTGCGCCTGCCACTTCCACAGCCTACTCTCCTCTTCCCCGGAAGCCGTTATAGCTCATTGAAGGTGGCACAGGCTGAGCGTCTCTCTTGTGGTCAGAGGACATCAAAGGGTAGGCGAGAGCCATCCTCAGTTCCAGAAGACTTACTAAGCTGAGGAGTTGTCAGGGAACCCGAGAGCACTTGAAGAAAGTATTTCTGCGATGGTCTTGATGCCGTTCACGAGTCCTGCCTCCGAAACTTCAACTCCCAGAGGCAGGGATGTAAGCTTCGGCGGTTACGTCTACGTCGTATTACTGCGCCAACGCCAGACCCGCCACGGGAAAAAGGGGAGAGAGTTCGTGTGGGGCGGAGTCAGTAATCCTTAGGATTTTTGGTGTTGGAGAGGGTTTCAGCGACGTCTGTTTTTCCTCAGGGGTGTACCAGTGTACCTGTGGACATGTATTCATTCAGGTGTTCCTGGGAGGATATTGGGTTGGAAGAAGACTTAAGACATTCCTACTCTTAAAAATTAGAAATACGAAACAGTCGCGAAAGGCTCTTTGAGATGAGAGCAAAGCATCTCTTGCCTAAACTATAATATAAACAGAAGAAGGTTGTCAGTATAATGCGATTTTACACAATTCAAATGGAAAATCCAACTTTATTATTTTTTAAGTATTTTTAAATCTTTAGAGGGGAAGGGAAGGAGAGAGGGAGACAAATATCAATGTATGGTTGCTTCTTGTGCTTCAGGTGCTGGGAACTGGCCTGCAACCCAGGCATGTGCCCTGACTGGGAATGAACCGTGGTGGTTTGTTTTGCAGGTCCGTGCTCAGTCCACTGAGCTACACCAGTCAGGGTGGAAAATCCAATTTTAAAAGTGAGTCAAATTTCCAATAAGGTGCAGTGAAGTTAGAATGTTTAAGCGTGCAGTTGGAAATCTTACTCTCCATTCCTTATTTTTCCTATTCCGTTTTGCAAAACATCTGGTGTCATTTCGTTGTTTATAATATTTGATTTTGTGTAATCTTGCTATATATACACTCAAGTCAACAGAAAGAACTGAAACATAATCCCATAGATTGTCGTTTTATGTTTAGTTTTTCTTTTTTTTTTTAAACTTGGTCCTACTTTTAACAAGGGATTATTGTAAAATTTGAAGATAATAAAGCTTGAATCAATGAAGAAGACTGCTATCAGTAGGGAAACAATTCTGAAGTAAATTATTCTTGATATTTGAAAACATTTGAACATGTTTAAAGGTTTCAGTAAATAAAAATCAAATTCAGAATTTGAGTTTTCTAAAAGAATTGAAATGTATTGAATAAATTCAATCACAAAAATGAAGTTACCCTTGCTTCAAACCTCAAATATTTCTTGAAAAACTCCGCTGAACACTGTTGTGAGTCACTCTCTGTTTCTTCCTCATCTCAAATCTAAAAGATCTCTTAATTGGCTCCATTTCTTATTTGTTAGTAGGGCATCTTTTTCCAGCTGCTTCCATATCGGGGCAAAGAGTAGCTGAGGGAGGATTAGTAACTGGATATGTAGCCCTTCTCATGTAGGTCATTACACTCAGGCTGACATAGTGATGTGCCCAATCTTTTAACAGCTGTTCAGTTTTTCTTCAGGGGTCTGTTTTATGAGTCATTATGTATTTTTTCAGAATTAATACCTGGAATCCTTAGATATATAAGTCACTTTTAAAACTCATATTTAGTAGTATAGTCAATAATTTTTCTTTTGACAAAAGCCACTTTATAGTCATGGTGCAAAATTTGAAATGTTTCTAGTATCAATCCAAAACAAGCACTAAAAATTGCCACAAAAGAAGAAAAAAAGAATTTGTCCGAAGATCTAAGCATATAAAAGGTATAGGAAGGTAAAATCATGGTACAAAATAATCTTATTTTCATTGATTTGTAAAATTCATCTTCTTGACACATTTATTGAGTTCGATATATTTTTGGACTTAGTACTCTTCATACAAAGGTAATCATGATTAGTATCCTTAAGGAATACCTAGTCTAGTGCTAGAACCAGCAACACAAAAATGCCATATAACATAATATACTTGAGATGCTTGTACATGGAAAGGAGCAACTAACTGCTCATAGATGCAGAGCCAGTTTCAGAAGTTTAATAAGTTTGCTCCAACTTGGGAAGTAGGGGTCTTCCAGATATGAAGATAAAATATTGGGAACAGTGAAAGTAAAAATGTCATAGCTTTGCACATGACTGAAAAGTTTTGGGTAGGATGAGGAAGAAAGAAAAGCCCTAAGTGTTTTTACAATTTGGACAACTATAGGAATGTGACTTTTTTACCCGGGTCATTTATAGAATAGTGGAAGAAAAACAGGTTTTGAAAAAAAAATGGTTTTGAATATGTAGGTTCAGGGGAGTCTGCAGAACATTTAAGTAGAAACATTTAGAAATCATCACATATTTGGTAATTTAAGCCAGCATATGAGATTGAAATCGAAGAGATGTTAGTCCATGGTTGCAAACTTATAATGTTTATGAGGACTAGAAGTTAACAAAAGAGAAAAGCTATCTGGGAGAACAGTGTCACAAACATGAGAACACATTCTTTATTTAATCGGAGTCCAAGTTCCAAGTAGGAATGTGGGCCTGATGACATCAGATCTCAATTTTTATTATTTATTTATTTATTTATTTAAATTATCCAAAGGATTTTATTTTTTTATTTTTTATTTTATTTTAATTGTTATTCAAATACAGTTTTCTGTCATTTACTCCCGTCCCAGTCCAGTCCAGATCTCAATTTTTAAATAGCAGCCACAAATAAATTTTTATGTGAAACTTGGTTTTTAAGCGTTGTCGACAATTAAAAAAAATACTGAGTAGGCTAAATAAAACATGTCTGTGAATCACATTCAGACACTTGGCAGCCAGTGTTTCAAACTGGACTAGGTTGTAGTGAGAGAAGGGGACTACAGATAGAACCAGAATTTTAGATCACAAAAACATTAATAATACTGTTTTTTGGAGGAGTTACGAGCTCCTCCAAATGTTTGGCCTGAGAACATTGGGCAATCACCACACAAATTTGATTATTTTAAGTCTAATTCTAATATTTTATTAAGTGTGAGGATACTGTGCAGCAAGTTGGAATAGGGAGTTGTGGGCATAGAATAACACTTGTGAATGCAGTCAGTCCAGAGGACTGAGCAGGGACTGTATAGTCAGTCCTCACGGGTTCTACAGTCTCAGATTCAACCAAGGGTCGTTGCTTATGTGTACTGCAGGGTGGGGCAAAAGTAGGTTTATAGTAGTGAAAGTGTGAAGCAATTTATTCTTGTATTGTTATTTATTAATTGTATTATTTCCCATACAAACAACTGTAAACCTATTTTTGTTTTATCCTATATGTAGTTAGGCCTACAATGGTTGTTGTGTGCTGAACATGTACAGACTTTTTTCTTGTAATTATTCCCTAACAGTACAGTATAGCAACTATTTACATAGTGTTTCCATTGTATTAGGTATTTTAAAGTAATCTGGAGATGATTCAAAGTATATGGGAGGATGTGCATAGGTTATATGCAAATACTACCTCATTGTGTATATGGGACTTGAGTAATCTTCAATTTTGGTATCCATGGGGCATCATGGAACTAATCTCATGTGGATACTAAGGGACAATTATACATTAATTTCCAGCTAGGTAAACCAAATATAAACTAATTTTCAAAGGTGACTTGAAAGGTATCTAAAAGCAGAATCAACTATCATTTATAGTCATTTAAACTTGCAATTTTATTGACTTCAAAAATAAAAGTTTAAATTTGTTTTAATTCCTTATTTACCCCCCTACAAAGGAATATGAATGTTGAAGACTAGGAAGGTGACTATGGAGGCAGTATACTCTGAATCTTCTCATAAAAATTAGAGCATCTAGGATAGAAAAACATTAATGACAACATGCTCATACCATAGCCACAATATAATAACGTGAAAAAGTGTTCTTCTAAAGTTCAAAATATGAGTGGATGGGAACGGACCACCAACTAAGTGTCAACAGCTGTGCAGGAGGAAATAGTGGGATGATAGCATAGCATCTGATGGCTATGAGAACACCTGCCAACAACTATTCATTGAAAAGCAAGGGAAACCAATGTGAAATCAGCAAAACTGGGAGATTAATTTCAGAGTGAGTACAAAGGAATGAGCAGAAAGATCTGAAAGTTCTAGAAGGGTGTGTGTATGTGGGGGGATGAGACTATGAACTCTCAAAACTTAAACCTGAGCTCCGTTTTTGCACAAAGCCCAATATTAAGGAGAAACTTCTGGGAGGAGAACTCAACTTGATCAGGACAGGGCAATAGGGGCAAAGGAAAAAAATAAAACAGGTACAGATAAACGTGGGAGAGAAGAAGGGGAGCTGAAGTTGAGAAATAATGAGAGCATCAGGAAAGGAAGTTCTAGAACCATAGAATTAGAAGAGCTATTTTACTCACCCCTCTTATCAAAGTACAGACTATCTTATTTAGCCCAAAAATAACTACGAGAAAGATCATAGTTGAATCCTATTAAAAGTTATGGTAATAATAATGAATAAAGAGTATGAAAAATGTTGAAAAATATAACCCAATATTTCGAAACGAGAAAATTCTAAAATGATAGAAAATAGAACAACATAAAACAAAAAAAAATACCTCATAAAGTAATTGGAGAAAACTCAGAATTCAAAAAAGAATATGTAATATAAAAAGTACACAAACGTATTCAATATTATGCTGGCAGTCCTAGATAGTGCAATAAGATAAGAAAAGGGAACAAAAAGGAGTAAAACTGTTTTCAAGTGACTTGATTGTCTTTGTAAAAAGTTCCCCAATATCTGCAACAAAAATTCCTTATGGAACTCATAAGTGATTACAGCATGGTCACAAGACACAAGGTTAACATATAAAAGTCAATTGAACAATTGAAACTTGAAATACAAAAATACATTAGAATCCAAAATAGAAACACTTAGGTGTAAATCTAACGAAACACATACAGGATCTATCTGAGGGAAACTATGAAACCCTGACATAAGAAATAAAGATCTAAATAAATGTAGAGATACTCTGTGTTCATGGGTTGGAAGACTCAATGTAGAAGTAGCACACTTTGTGTACATATTTTGGTTTCTAATACCATTCTTCAATAAAAGGAACTGGAGCTCCTTGGAGAAATGACAAGATGAAAATGTACAATATGAAGGTGGAACATCTTGCAGTGCCCGAAATTAAGGAAATGCTTTAACACACATACACACACAAGGATAGTATATGTCAAAGGAGCACAGGAGCCAACTGAAAGAGTTTCCAGTGGCCAATGCTCTAACAGTAGTATTATAACCCAAAATATAAAATAAATATACTCATAAATCCATACTGATATAAAGATAAGTAAACAGGGGAAGAGAGACAAATTTCTCATGCAGAGGAATTCCAAATTATTTATTTAGATAAATACTCCACCCTCTAGGAGGAGGACTATAAGTCCCTAATCCTTAATACTGGCTGCATATAGTACTTCCTTCCAAAGAGTGTAGTATAAGGAGAAAGTGGAAAGAAGAATAACTTTATGGTGGAGAAACCTGACAACACTGTTCATCTGGGTGATCAAGGTCAACATCAATAGTAATAAATCATTTTGATAGTATGTATCAAAATGAAAATGACACCTCCGTGGTCTTTCTTCTCCAAACCTATAAGTCCAGTCAAATCACAAGAAAAACATCCCACAAATTGCAATAGAGAAGCCTCCTACAAATAATTGCCACAACCAAGAGGTACTTAAGGGTGCATTACAACCAAATATAGTTGTATATTATGGATGGGATCTTGGAACAGAAAAGAAAAGCATTAGATAAGAAAAACCAAGTAACATGTGGATTTTAGTTAATAATAACATAC
>PVKM010007229.1:23116-42087 GCA_004027735.1 Carollia perspicillata | reverse complement strand
AGCTTCTCCCAGATG
This sequence comes from Carollia perspicillata, assembly GCA_004027735.1. Classification (NCBI taxonomy): domain Eukaryota; kingdom Metazoa; phylum Chordata; class Mammalia; order Chiroptera; family Phyllostomidae; genus Carollia; species Carollia perspicillata. The sequence continues at coordinate 42,072 of PVKM010007229.1, read as the reverse complement.
GAAAGGGGACTCGGGCTATGTCAAAATAGCCAGGGGGGTTGAGGGTCCTTTGACATCACTTTGCTACAGCCCCTGAGTCCTTTCTTTCTTTCTTTTTTTTTTTTTCCTGAGTCCTTTCTTGATGGCCTCCCAAGTGATCATGTCTGGCTTAGGTTGCCCCCCCCAGGGGGTTCTTACCCATCATTGACTACAACCAAGCCTTGGGGGCTAGAGATGGCAGAAGCAGCACTCTTGCCAGGGAGATAAGCTTTGTTTCCTCAGTGGCTCACAGTCCGGAGGTGGCCCATTCAGCCTTAGCCACGGGGGATGGTTACAACTCCTGAAACCAGGCACAGTGGTTCCCAACACCAGTGTGTTATTTCTGGCACATTCTTATTGACCAAGCAAGTCACTAAAGCTATTTGAGGCAAAAAAAAAAAAATGGGAATTTGATTTTACCTCTCAGTGGGAAGAGAAGCAAATAATTTGTGGCCATGTTTAGTCAACCACATGGCACATCCCTGGAACACAATCTCAATGGAAAACACAGACTCTATATCTTACTTTGCTCATTAAGTTTTATAAGGACAAGGACATATGTATGTTACTCAGTACATTCATGAAATGGGCACATTCCTTTAAATGATTGGTGCTCAATAAATATTCAATAAATATATAAATGAATGCATTTTTAGAAGCATAATAAATGTGGGTAGCAAATATCCATGCCACCCACCAAACCTAAAACTACCAAGCAAGAATATGCACATGGAACTTTATTTCTTTAGATAGGAATTTTCCTCAGCCCCTAAAATAAAAGCTATAACCACAGAGATGTTATTATACCTACTGAAGACCTTTCTAAGTAGGCTGCAGGGGACACTCTCTTCTATAAAAGCTTGCCCTCAAGCACTGAGCTTTGAGCATGCCCTGGCGGCAGAAACCCCTGTTGTACCAAGGCATGATTACCACTAGAAATTATCCCCCCGTGCACATTCTATCTCCATGCAGGTTTCAGTCCACAAAAATACAGATGCAAGTGCCATTTGAGATTCCTAGTTAGCCAGCCTTCTGGTTCCAGTGTCTTTAAACATATTTCCATATTCTCAAGTTTATTCTGTGAACTTCATTCATGCAAGATGTTATGATTAGGTTTAAAATGATCAGTGTCAAGAACAATGAATGGCCTGACATTTTAGCCCACATGCAAGTCAACAAGTTAACCTGCCACAGTTTCATGGCAGAAGGTATGAGACTTCTGCCTCCGAGACAAAGACTTTACTACCCACGGCTGCTAGGCACATCAGCTTCATGTTCAACACTGAGGTGGGTATAGGTGGATACTGCACATGCCATGGATTTGTATCTAAGGCACCTCAAGTTTAGAAAACCCCAGTTTTTTTATAAGAGTGTGCCAACAACCTGTCCAAAGTTTGCCCCAGAAGGAACATTATCCTTCCTACAGTAGGTGTCATATAATCCTACCCTCTGCTCCTTCTCCATTCTCTGTTACTATCTCTATTTTCCAAGGCTGTTCACTATAAAAACCTTGAAAAGATAGTCCAAAACAAAAGACTTTCAGTGTATCTTCTCTGAAAGATCCATGGAGATTTGCCTCTCAATAGCCAAAAGCTAAAAACATCAAGAAGACTTTACAAGTATATGAGAGGTAGTGGCATTTTCATTAAGAAAAATAAAAAGGTGGAAAGATTGTTCCCCCTTCTGTAGACACCATCCCTTTCTCTTGTTTCCTCTTTCTGTCTCCTTCTTTCCTTAAAAAAATTGTTATTACATTGTTCTTCTTTCTTTCCATGTGGTTAATATATTCATAAAACCTACTGTTTAAGAGGCAACCCAATCTTTCAAAAGTTTTTGAATTCTAATATGGGGCTCAAAAGAAAAGACATATGGAATAGACAGCTTATTCTTTTCTGCTTGAAGAAGAGCTTTCTTTTTCTGTGAGCTCATCATCCAGGCCTTCTAGCCCTGCCACAGTAATAAGACCTACAGTGTCAGGATTCCCATATAGGTTTAAATGAGAAAAAAAAAAAAAAAAAGAAGCCATTGAGCTGCCTCTGGTCTATAAGTTGTACTAAAGGATTAGCCAAGTCTTGGAGCATGCTAATGATCCAGAATGGAAAAACACATAAAGATTGAGACAGATGTTCTAGCCAGTAAAAAAGTCGGCATTGTCCTGGAGTGACCTCTGTGTTTATATAACTTAAGAGACCTGAGATAACAGGAGGCGGCTAGTGATTAGACAGAGGATTCAGACCCCTGGCCATAATCTTGTGACTCAAGCCCTCACATTACCCCAATCCAGCACCACATCTGTATACCTATACCCAGTACTTGTCACCATGCCTAGTTCCAGTAAAGTGGGAAACTTTTAACCTTTAAAGGTTAAATATGTGTCACTCATTTTGCATCCCCAGTGCTTAGCACTTATTTGCCATTCAAGAAATATTACCAACTGAGAAACCCCTTGCTACATTTTATTGCTGTACTAATACTTCTTAACACATCACTTTCATGTCAAAAACCTCTAGGAGCCTCCTAATTGCCATTGTATCAAGTCTAAATTCCACTGCCTAATTTCTAAAGATGATCATAATATATAATATTTAATTTTTAAAAAAATTACTTTAAAAATGGCTGAATTTCATTCATTTCTCTCAGACGGAGATAGAACTTAATTTAGGTCAACTAAATGGTGAGTGTGACTGCTAAGAGTCACCTCAGATTCTAACCCATTGGCAACACTCTCTTTTATTACCTTTGCTTTCCCCTTGTATAAACGCTTGACGCCCTTAAGTTTGTATCACAGTATATTCCTTAGTTACAGGCCATCTTATACTGGACAGGATCCCATTCTATAGTTCCTCATAGTTCCCATGGTTATAAAGTTGTGCAACAAAGCAAATGACATGACAACATGACTATTCACTAATGAATTGATCCCTTATAAATGTAATTTCTAAAGGATAGACTTCAAATCCATAGAAATGATTACTCTGACAAGAGGTGAGAAGGAATGGAAAGAAAATGGTGAGGCTCTCTGTTCCTCCTGTTCCACAGACAGCCCTGTCTTCCTGCACAGTGCAGTGACACGGTGAGGGTCGGAGTGAATGGATTTGTCTGTGTTAGGTGCCTGGTCACCAGGGCTGCAAACCCTGACAAAGTGGATATTGTCTCCATCCATGACCCTTTCGTTAACCTCAACTACATGGCCTATATGTGCCAGTGTGATTCTACTCATGGCAAGTTGAAAGGCACAGTCAAGCCTGAGAACAGGAAGCTTGTCATCAATGGAAAGTTCATCTCCATCTTCCGGAAGTGAGTCCCCACCTACATCAAATGGGGTGATGCTAGTGCTGAATATGTTATGGAGTCCACTGGTGTTGTCTTCACTGCCTTGGAGAAGGCTGGGGTTCATGCAAAGGGTGGAGCCAAGGGGGTCACCATTTCTTCCCCTTCTGTGGATGCCCCCATGCTTGTGATAAATGGGAACCATGACAAGTATGACAAGTCCCTGAAGATTGTCAGCAATGCCTCCTTCACCATCAACTGAACAGGGCCATCTGTGACAACTTTGGCATTTTGGAGGGACTCATGACCACAGTTCATGCCATCACTGTCACCCAGAACACGATGAATGACCCCCCTCAGAAGCTGTGGCATGATGGCCAAGGAGCTGCCCAAAATATCATCCCTGCTTCCATTGGTGCTGCCAAGGCTGTGGGTGAGGTCATCCCTGAGTGGAATGGAACACTCACTAGCATGACTTTCCGTGTCTTACCCCTAGAGTGTCAATTGTGAATCAGACTTGCTCCCTGGACAAAGCTGCCAAATACAATGACATCAAGAAGGTACTGAAGCAAGAATCGGGGGGCCCTCTCAAAGGCATCCTGGGCTATACTGAGGACCAGGTTGCCTCCTGCGACTTTAACAGTGACACCCACTCCTCTACTTTTGATGCTGGAGCTGACACTGTCCTCAATCACCACTTTGTCAAATTCACTTCCTGGTGTGACAACGAATTTGGCTACAGCAACAGAGTGATGGGCCTTACAGTCCACATGGCCTCCAGGGAGTAAGAGCCCCCAGACCACCAGCCCCAGGGAGAAGAGAAGCCCTCAGCTGCTGGGGAGACCTTGCCCCAAATCGGTCCCCAACACACTGAGCATCTCCTGATCTCCACAGTTTCTATCCCAGAGCCTCTGAAGAAGGGGAGAGGCTTAGGGAACCCTACCTTGTCATGCACCAGCAAAAAAGTTCACTGTACCCAGCTGAAAGAGAGAGAGAGGAAGGAAGGAAAGAAGGAAGGAAGGAAGGAAGGAAGGAAGGAAGGAAGGAAGGAAGGAAGGAAGGAAGGAAGGAAGGAAGGAAGAGGGAAATGGTGATTAAAAGGGACTTTAGCTTTATCTGTAATAGTGTTTTGAAAGAAAAATGTATTTATGTTGAGGTACATTATTTTCAAAGATGGCTATGACAATCTCCCGCATGCTGCTTATTATTTATCATGAGACTTGTCTGCTCCTCTCATAAAAAGGTCGGGTCTATTTCCTTTCCCCTTGAATCTGAGCTTGGCCTGTGACCTGCTTGGAACAACTGAATGTGCTGGAAATGACAAGAGGAGAGTTCCAACCTTACAAAATCCTGCAGCTTTTGCTTTCACTGCCTGGTCTCCCTGAGGCACTATATAAAGAAGTTTGGCTTCCCTACTAGAGTGATCAGAAGGAGAGTCCCTGGAGGCTGAAAGATCAAGAAGCAACAAATCCCACATTCTAGTAGTACCGGCTAAAGAGCCAGTCATGTGTTTAAGACAATCTTGGATTCCATCACAGCTGAGTGAGCATGCCTGGCAGAGATGACCCCTGCCAGGTGAGCCCTGCCCAGCCAATCACACAAGCATGAGTAAATAAAATTCACGACTGTTGTTGGTTTCAACCTTGGAATTTCAGGCTGGTTTGTTACACAGCAACAGATAACTGTTTATGAGATGCTACTTATGTTACTCAGAATTAATTTTTTAAATAAATAAGCCCACTTGCAAATATTTCTTCCTGTATAACAAGTAGCCTGTCTCTTTTTCCCACCTCAACCCCATGTCTTTAAGGTCTCTATGCATCTAAAGGGTTATACAATATCCAAGGATGCAATGCAAAATCAGCGCAAATCAATGCAAAATCAGAGCAAAGTGATTATAATGTAAAACTGCAAATCTTTCAAAATATGTAAGAAATCATATCACCTTCATCAAGTTGATGAAGTTAATGTTAGAAAAGCCCTTGAATCATGGGCAACTCCTCTGACAAATGAGAATCTGCAGCTGGAATAGTTAACATTTCAAGAAGAAAAAATCCCCCCAGATGATGGCACAGTAACTACTTCAAAAGGGAATGATTTGAATGTCAAAATGTAAGAGAGGCTCTTGGGAAACTGATGAAGCCTTCAAATATTTTTGCAATAATGACCCTTTTTATGATTTGCCCACAGAAGTCAAATGTAAAAGGATATTGTACCATGATACCATGTAATTTTGTTAGAAAATTATGCTTCTCAGTCAGCACTTGATTCATCCTTTGTTCTAATATTTAACATATCATTGACCACCTAGAATTTGCTAAGTGTAAGGTAAATGAATTTTAATAATTTTCTTACATTTTTAATAATAAAATTCCAACCAAATCTTTTCACTTCTTTTGTTCCTACTTTTAAATTTTAAAAAATACACTTTAAGTGGGTTTTGGGGGGGGTACCAAATACCTGAGAAAATCATTGGTGGCCACTGTAAATGTCTTTAATTCATCTGCCTAACTAGCAGGTATATTCACTGAGGGCAGGGGCAGGGTCTTAGATCACGACACATTAGTATCTTCTGAATCGTTCACCATAGAACTGAACGGATAGTGGAAACTCACAAACTCAATCCATGTGACAACGAATGACCCACAGATTGATTGGCCTACATGTAGATTTTGCCACTGAAGACGGGCACTTTTCCATTATCAACCCCTGGTCCAATACAAGCTGGCATTTGTGCTTCTCAAAATTGTTCATAGAAGGCCTCTTACAAACTTCCTGCTGAAAGCACTTTCGAAGGATGAATACATTTAAAACCAATCCAAGCATGGAAAGTCGTTTCAGGAAATAAGCCCCACGTCCCAAGGGCTCCGCTTAGGAGGGCCACATTTGAGAACAGGTGTGCCACTCCACTGAACAGGAATTTGGAAATGTCAAACATTAGAAGCACTTCAGAAACTCCAACGCAACCTTCCTGACAGTCACACTTCTGGGCACGTGTCAATAAATGCCTTGCAGAGATGGGCATTTGAGAAAAATCTCTCAGCAGGGATTAAAAATTAGTTAAAACAAATAAGCATGGGAAATGTTTTAAAAGACCAGACTATTTACTGAGGGAGAAGGGGTTTCCTCTTTCAATTTTACTTTTTAAAAGAAACTATATATTTTTATAGGTACAGAAGTCATTGGTTTATTGTATTCTATGTGTTCACACATTTGAAATGTTATACTTTGCAAACTCATCCTTTTGCTCATTAAGCTTCTGGAGTGGCATTCAGAGAGCGTGGCCTGTCATGGAGGACATACATTCTAGTGGTAATGTGCATTTATTTTTCCAAAGTTGCCCTTTTAAATACTATTCTTCAACTTTTCTTTTTTATTTTTTTAATCATTTTTTATTGATGTCTGAATACAGTTGTCTCCATTTTCCCACCACCACTTTCCTCTGCCCCCCCCATCCCCACCTCCCACCCTCAGTCCTCCTCACCTTGGCTTTGTCCATGGGTCCTTCATACATGTTCATTGATGGTCCTTTCCCTTCTTTCCCCCATTATTTCCTTCCCACCTCCCCTCTGGTTAGCGTCATCCCGTGTTCTTATTTCAATGTCTCTGGTTATATTTTGCTCAATTCTTTGTTTTGTTGATTAGGTTCCTGTTAAAGGTGAGATCATATGGTATTTGTCTTTCACCCCTGGCTTACTTCACTTAGCATAATGCTCTCCAGTTCCATCTGTGCTGTCAGGAAGGGTAGGAGTTGCTTCTAAAAAACTATACATATATATATTTTTTAAGTGATCATTTAAAAATTTTTCATCTATTACAAGATAACAATCCATAACAACATTACGTGTTTTAACCTCCCTGAAGTTTGGTCTCTTTTGGCTTATCTTGCATCTCCAATTGCAAGGGAATTTGGGGTTGTTTTCTTTGTCATTATCAGGCTTACTTCCGTTCCTCCAGAAATTAAAAACTAACAATACAAGCTTGTCCACAAGCACCCTTTAAACCTGGCCCCTCCCAGTAGGACACCAGGCCGTTCTGCGGCTCATCAGTCAGTTCTAGGGCAAATGCAAACAATACTTTCCATTAGAGTAACTTGTATTCAGGAAAGAGGAGCGGGGGGAACAGGCGTTCTGTTGCATCTGTAGCATAGCAGCCAGAAAAGTTTACAAGCTTTAGCCAATTGGAAGCCGTGGAACTAGGCCAAGTTAGCATGTTTTTCTCCGCCCCTAGATGAAATCATGATTGAAATATGGCATTGAACTTATTTTAAAAAGGGAAGAGGAATAGGAAAGAAAAGATAAACCTGCAGGGAAGTGCCCTGTGGCCTGTGCTGGGGAGAACGCGTTTAGGAAGTGTGTGCATACTTCTGAACCCTGAGTGGTTCTCAGTTCTGTAACCTTCGCCTCCCACTGGGTGGAGTAGGGCTTTAAAAGCAGCTGGAATGCAGTTCCCCAGATCAGAGTAGCCAGTTGTTGCCTGTCTGAACCCCTGCCAGTCCCGGAGAGCGGTGCTCTGAGCTCAAACCAGTCCGCCCTGCTCTGCACCCCTCGACACCGTCCTTCTCACCGGAGCAAGAAGAGCACAGGTTCCCACCTGCCCAACCATGGAGGAGGACGCTGCCCAAGCTGAAAAGTTCCAGCACCCGGGTTCTGACCTGAGGCAGAAGCCTACCAGCCCCAGCCCGGTACCGTCCTCCACGCCCAGCCCCAGCCTCAACCTGGGGAGCACGGACGAGGCCATCCGAGACAACTCGCAGGTGAACGCGGTCACGGTGCTCACACTCCTGGACAAGCTGGTGAAGATGATGGATGCCGTGCAGGAGAACCAGCACAAAATGGAGCAGCGACAGATCAGCCTGGAGGGCTCCGTGAAGGGCATCCAGATAGATCTCACCAAGCTCTCCAAGTACCAGGCCTCCACCAGTAACACGGTGAACAAGCTGCTGGACAAGTCCCGCAAGGTCAGCGCTCACACACGGGCGGTGAAGGAGCGCTTGGAGAGGCAGTGCGCGCAGGTGAAGCGGCTGGAGAACAACCACGCCCAGCTCCTCAGACGCAACCATTTCAAAGTGCTCATCTTCCAGGTCAGTGCCTCCTGCTCCTCTTCCTGCCCAGCTGGGACTCCTCAACATTCATGATCTCAGTTGGCCTGGCTCTCACAACCGTTTGTACATCTGTCCTGCCTGTCAGGAATCAAACACACATTGTCCCTGTCTGCTTTCAGCAGGCGAATGTGAAATCTGCACACGGGTGGGAATTTCCCAGGTCACTGTAGCCTAAACTCAAAATCCATGCCTTAGAGGTTAGTAGGCTGGGTTCATTTGTCAGGGAGCACCTGTATGTACTCCATCCGGGTACGGAAGGTGAGCAGGTGCACAGCGCCCTAGTCAAATTCGTTTGTCTCTGTGCTTTATGAACTTGGGGCCCTGACGGCAGCTGTTAGCCGGACAGGGCAAATTCATTCAGTGGCTGTTTATTAACTCTTTGTGCAAATGAGATCATCATGTGAGGGTTTGGTTTGTTTCTTGTTGTTTAAATCAAAGTGTTTAACTCATAGCCATTTTAAGTATCCCTTTGTCCAAAGATTACCAATGTTTTGGGGATGAACCAAATATTGAAGACCAATTCCATAAGGGTTGAACTAGCCTCTTCTTTTTAACTCTTTTGGCCAAAGCAATATTGTTGAGGGCTTTTCTATCAAATGATACATTAAAAAGATTGAGCATAACTCTTTACAAACACACCACACATGCTTCCCATTGCTCAGAGAGACCACAACTGCAAAGTAAAATAAAAGCAGTGTTATCAGTTATACTTACAAAGGCTGGTCTTGAATATTTTCTGCTTCAAGTGGTTGCCTTCGAATAAAAAGGCCACTTAATTTTTGTATGCATCAATGATGCAATTAACACACCAAGAGGCTATCTGGGGACAGGGAGATTGCGTGGGGCTGTTGTTCCGCTGAGGGTGGGCATTTGTGAATCCAAGGGTAGCCCTGCCTAATGCTGGAAGCCCTTCCGCCCAGTGGAACCCCGCCAGCACAGAGCCCAGGAAGCAATTGCCATCCGTCCCTGCCCCAGGGCTGTCTTGTCGTGACCATGTGAATAGGAGAGGATTTCAGAGCCATGGAGGGGAGAGGCTGTAACCTACTGTTTGATTGTGAAAGGCACACAAGAAGAGCCTTCATCTCCCAAGAGGGATTTAGAAATTGGGATTTAAACCAAGGGAGCCTTCTTTCTCTAAATGAATCTGCTCTGCCAAGTTAGAACCTAAGCCTCCTTTCCCCTTAAAAGGAAAGACTCATCTGGCTGCATTTCTGTCCTCCCCAAATTGCACTTGACTGTTGTAAAGCTTCAGGCAGCTGATGTCCTCCTATACCTTACAGGCTTTTTGCAGCCCCGGAAGTTTTTTTTAGCTTTTAATGCAAATGGAATAGCTTTTCATGTACCAGATAAACTGAAGAGATAGGGTAACTGCACTTTTCTTAAGCTGCATAATATTAGCCTAAAAGATATTAGAAATCTTAGCTCTTAAGGCATTTCTAAATTAAATACTGATCTCCAAACAAAACTAAACATGTACAGAGCTGTTTAAAGCTGTCATCAAAGGAAATTTCCCTTCTTCCATTATGAATCAAAGAGATTATCTCTGTCCTAGTCCTCAGTTAAGGAGGGGGAAAAAACCCAAGTATTTATCTAATACAGGAAAATTGTAATTTGTCTGAATCAGTTTTTGTTTTGATTTGCCACGGATGTTCTGTAGAGGTTGGGAGGATGGAGGGAGAAGATATGCAACTGAAAATTCAAGAGAATTATAAATCTGACATTTAAGTAAAGAATTGTTGGGGCACCTAAAGACACATGCTGCTGCTGAAGCCCTGCCGTGGTCTCCTGTTCTGTCACATGGGATTGACAGGTATGAAATTGCAGCCAGAAATGGAAGAAACTCTCCCGATAGTGAGTGAAAGGTGAAACAGGGGTGCTCTAGACCAAGGAGGAAAGGAAGCTAAGAGAATCCAAGGCAACGTGATTAGGCTCCATTCTGGGTCTCTTAGTAGGCAGTGCCCAAGAACACTTGTTTTTTTTTAAAAAAGCACTTTAGGAGTCAAGGAACTGAATCCTTCTTAAGCTGTGTAAGATCCTTTATTAGCCTAAAGGATATTAGAAATCTCAGCTCTCACGGCATTCCATGATGATTTTTTCGAAGAAACAAATGCAAGTGCAGTTCCTCAGCGCAACAGGTGCTCTTTCTCTTGGTCTTTCTTAAAGCAAGGGTTCCCAGGTTAGTAATTCTGCCAGTGGACAAAGTACTAACTTGTGTTCGAGCGTGGTTTGGTATAGGAGTTGAGAGGATCCATTTTGTCATCAGACACTAGTTCAAAGCCTGGTTTCCCTACTTGCCAGCAGTGAGCACATTTTATAGCCTCTCCAAGCCTCTGTTTCCTCATCTGGGTGCTGAGAATATTAAAAAGCGCAAACAAGACTTTCAAGCTTTTAATAAGCCCTGCTTACTCTACTAAGTATTTTTTCTGTGCATCATCTCACTTTTATCCAATTTACAGATGAGGATGTTGAGACATTTATATCTTGTCTACAGTTATTTAGTAAGCAAGCAATGAAGCTGTGGTTTCGACTCACATTTAATCGATTCCAAAGTGCGTGTTCTTAAACATTAATGCTTCCCCCCTCATCTCTCTCCTAGGGGGAGGAATGCTGCATTTTGCTGTGTGTAATATGCACTCACACTTTGTGCACATTATGCACCAGATTATTATACCCATTATTCTACCCATGGTATGTAATCATTATACCCATGTATAATGTGCATGCTTATTTTTCCCTCAAAAATTTGGACAAAAAAGTGCTCGTTATACATGGCAAAATACAGTCAATGAAATAACATATTTAAAATGGTTAGTAATTGGCATGGTGTAAGAACTCAAGGAACAGAAAGAAGCTCTTCCTGGGTAGGTTTGAAATGCACTTGCACGAAGAGGAGGCGACACTTTTGCTTAGTCAGATACATGCCTCTTGAGTAAAGACTCACCCCACCATACCCAGGGTCTTGAAACAGCTATGCTTATGAATTTTCATTTAGGACTTATCAAAACTGACACTCACACACTCCTACTCCCTAGCATACATTGTACGACACCTACCACGTTGAAATCAGAATTATGTCACCACCAAATCCATGAAAGCACAGGACACCACCTGAAGAGCCTTCCCGAAATAAACCCTTTTGGTGGCAGCAGTCTTTCCAGCCCAGCAGAGGGCTGATGTTTCCTGGACCTTCAGAGGATGAGGAGGGCAGATAATGGACCAGCTACCACTGCACATCTTTAAGTTATTTTTGTCACTTTCAGTCCCCTTCAACATTATGCTGGTCTTTCCCATCCTAAATCCATTGGTTTTCTAGTCTAGGACAAAAAAAAAGTAAAAGCGAAAATAAAAGAAGTTAGTGAGGGAAGAAAATCTGTCACCCAACTTGAACGTATTTAGTATTGTAGTGTTTAGAAGGCTATGTTCCTACTTTCTTAGGTCCAGTTATATCCTCCCAAATTTGTAGGTGCTGGATGGTTGGTTGGTTGAATCTAGATACTTACATATTTGCATTTTCTAAATTGTGAACTTTGTTCTTAATTCATCCTGTTTACATAGTGTCATGTATTTATTTAAATCTGCCCAATTTACATTGTTGTAGCTGTTAAGCCTCTCATGCCTTAGCAATTACTTCAAATTATAACCAGCAGTATCTAAAACTGGGAAAAACTCATTTCTCTTTAAGCAATAAACTCAATTGTCAAATCCTTGTTAAACTTAGCAGCTTTCCTTTCTACATTTTTTATAATAGCATAAGATCAATGTTCAAATTCAAAATACTGTGACAGGAACTCAGTATCAATGAAATGAGATTCAGAGGGGTTGCTGACCCAAAAGCACCTGCTACAGAGTAATAAGGCTAATTCCTTGCCCATAAGTGTGGCTGTCTTTTTACTGAAACTAGAATTTGTATGGAAAGTCAGTGAATTTACAGTTAAGAGGGAATTTTCTCTGTTGATTGAAGAGACTGGAATTTCATAGGTAACTGACCCTGCCTGCGGTGTGATGCCCACTTATATCCTCTTAAGGTTCTAGTAATGATTATTTGAAAAAGCAGTTTGAGAATGATTTCAAATCCGGAAAAGAAAATGAGAGTACTCGTGGACAGCTTACACTTTCATCCACATAAAATTGTGAAATTGGGTGAAAGGAGTGGAGGTTAGATATTTGCTGTGGATACATTCGTGGAGAAGCAAGCCTTTAAACGTGTTCAAATATTCATCTTTTGGGTTCCTTCTATGAGATCAGAATTTTAGAAAGGTGCTAAAAGGGTAACACCTTCAGACTATTTTTTTAAATTGATTTTTTAAAGACTGTACTTTGTCCAATGCCACTGCTCTGAAAATTGCTAAATTAGTCCAGACTTAGAAGAAATGAGGACACAGATAATTTAAAAAAAAACACCTTTTATGACAGTTCACAATGTTTATATCACATTGATTAATGTTCCCATAATGGGTTATTGGTTTCAATGTGCTGCGTATGCAGTGCCCTTTAGCTTATGAGATAAACAAAATACTAGTCTTTATTGTTATTATTTACACTTATGGAATGTCAGCGTTCCCTCGGGCACTTTAAGTGAATAACTGATTATTGTTGGTGTTTCTTCAAAAGAATCATTACTTCCCTCTCATATATTAAAAAACTAAATTCTTAGCTGCAGCCTTTCTAAGTAAATGTTACCCCTTCTGTTTTGTAATCTATTATTTGTTTGAATTGAATGAAAAATGTTCTCAAATGCAGCTCAGGATTCATAGTTTTGATTCCTGCATAAAACAAAACGTGTTAGGCATTAGTATATTATGGAATTGCTTCTGTAATTTGTTAACTAGTTTTCATGGTATTTAGGTTAATATCACAGATCAAATATTTAGAGCTAGAAAGCACTCTAATAATCATTTAGTTTAACCTCATTTTATATCAAAGAAGAAGAGGCCCTGAGAAACAAAGTGACTAGCAAGGTTTCATTTTATTAACAATAGAAATTATGGAGTTGAATTGTGAAATGAATAAAAACAAACACTATAATCCCACTAGGGCAAAGTTCATCTTTACTTGCTTTTCTACCTCAGCTTTTAAATAATTCAGTGTGATTTTGTTTCGTGGGTTTTTTTTTTTTTTTGGTGTGTAACAAAGAACACCTAACCAGTGTGATCTTAAAAAAGAATTGAACCCTTGATAACACTGAAAAATAATGAAACTTTTAAATCCTCCAGAATGTAAAAGACTGCTCAGGGATTATAACTAATGCATTTTATTCTTATGACTTGCTGATTCCACCGACAGCTGCCTTAGGGGTGCAGTTCTAATCAATGGCTTTATCCACTTGGCAATCTATACCTCAGAAACACAAATCGGAGAAAGCCATCAATGTGTAAAAGAGACCCATAAATCAGAATGTCAGGTGGGCATAGTTCCATTTTAATAACTAGTATTTAGAGATTATTGGATAAAACATTTCATGAACACAAATTTATGGTCCTCATTCCCCTCCAAGAGGCCACCACATCCCTGTGGGAATACGACAGCCTTTGTTATTTTCTTCTGACAACAGGGATGATGAGTTAGTGATGGGAGTGCAAACTGCTGGCTTGTCTCCCCTTATTTTCCTGTGGGCTAGCCAGAGAGTCTCCTTCTTTTCCAAAGAGCACGTATCTGTGTATATGTGTAAGCATTTGCTTCTGAGCTTCAACCCAAAAAAGTGTCCAGCATGGTGGCAAGTTTCTCTGTGTTTATATCTATATATACAATACAACTGGAATTATCAGCTCATTAGCATTAATATAAACAGCAAACAAGCTAAAGTGCAGGGAAAATACCACTTCTCAAGCGTTCTTTCTATTCTTTTTCTCTTACAAGTGTGTCATTCATATATGTTTGAAGAGTTCTGTTTAATTCTCCCTTCCTTTGAAAAATTCCTACGGGTCCTCGTGAAAGGTCAGAACCAGAAGCAGCTGCATCCGTGGTGCCTGGGCATCTTTTTGAAAATAAATCTGTAGGGCAAATAGTCACCTGCTACTGGGGGCTTCTACTGGGTAAAACTACCCAAGAAAGCAGTGCAACCCACAAGGGATTCTTAAAGCCACGTGAAGGAGTCACAACCCCTAGTAGATATATGAGCAGCATAAGCAAGCAGCGACAGAATTGCAGATGCATATTTTACCGTCGCCCTGAAAAAGCCAACAATTTTGGAATCTTCAGAGAGAGCAGATCAGAAATATTATGACAGGAGGCAGAAGCATAGCCTCACCTGCAGGTAGGTGCGATATCAAGTGCATCTTTGAGATGTGTGTGTCCCGAGCAAAATATGTGTGCAGGTAAGACGGGGCACCTGGGGGACTGTGCAGGTACAGAAGATCCAGTTGAATTTCCCACATCGTAACAGTTACTTCATAGTTGAATACCATGCACACGTTCTACTGAAGAGATGTTGAAGAGTGTCAGGATTTTTCTGCTTCTAAACAAACATTATGGAGAGATAAGGCCTACATGAGCTTGGATATTACAAATGCCTGTGTTAAGAGGCAAGGGCTCACCTTCAGAGTGGAAGCTATAGAAGGCACCAAATAAGCACTATCCGGTAGACAGAACACACAATACTGCTCGAGTAATTAAAATGACAG
Source organism: Carollia perspicillata (assembly GCA_004027735.1). Classification (NCBI taxonomy): domain Eukaryota; kingdom Metazoa; phylum Chordata; class Mammalia; order Chiroptera; family Phyllostomidae; genus Carollia; species Carollia perspicillata. The sequence continues at coordinate 27,060 of PVKM010007229.1, read as the reverse complement.
CAGATGCATAGCAGTTAGCCAAGAAGACATATCTCACTTGTTTCCAGTTGCATAAAGACACATCCAAACCGTTCTGGATTATGTCTGTTCCTGCTGGGTTTATTTTCATAGTTGGCATCAAAGAGCACTTGTATAAATTTGCCTGGCATTGTACGAAAGAGTTCAATTGGGTTTCCCACAATCCCTTAACTGCCCTCATATACGGCAGTGTGTGTCTACCACAGATCACTACTGAGTCACACGATCCCGAACTTTCCTCAGACTGCCTGCCCTCAAAGGACACATAATAAGAGAGATAAGAATCTAAGACTCAACAGTGACTATGCTTTTTTAGTAATAAAATTTACATTTAAGGAAAAATGTAAAATTATTAGTTTAATTACTTTAGAAGTACAGTGAATATGTCTACCTTTTGTTGAGGTTGAAGAAAGGAAAGTTATCAGAATAATCCTTTGATTACCCAGAAAGATTACACTATGCAAATATACATCTTCTCTTGTAATCAAGACTAATTTTTTATAGTTTTCCACCTGAATTTATGCCTTCTTCATTGAGGGCCTTTTTAAAAAGATTTTATTTATTTATTTTTAGAGAGGGGAAGGGATGGAGAGAAACATCAATGTGTGGTTGCCTCTCACACACCCCCATCTGGGGACCTGGCCTGCAACCCAGGCATGTGCCCTGACTGGGAATCAAACCAGCAACTCTTTGGTTCACAGGCTGGCACTCAATCCACTGAGCCACAGCAGCCAGGGCCGTTGAGGGCTTTTAACCAAGAGCTTTTCATTTCACTGAGCTCTTGGTTTCTTTCTTTCCCGTAAGCAACTTCTGTCAAACCATCCCAACCCTCTTGTCAAACCTGAAAAGTAATTTTGCTTGTGGATTATCAAAGCCCTAGCTATTTCTGCAGCCTGCCCTTCTTATAGTCACACTCATCCTCTGAGAATAAAATCCTTCCTTAAAATGGAAACCATTGCACTCCTTAGACCTTAGTTTCTCCTCATTTCCCAGGTGACAGCAACTGTCAACAAACTTCCTTCTAGACACAGAGTCATGCCCACTCTTTTGCAGCCTTTAAGCCTAACCAATGGGGGTCAGTTTCCACTCCTGCTACCCTCAGGGCCATCTTAGAAAGCCACCTTGCCCAACATACTCATTCCACAAATAGCAATGGACCTACCAGGAACTATTCTAGTCACTGGGGCGTAACAGTGAACAAGAGACAAAAATTCCACCATCATGGGGAGTACGTGCCAATGAAAAGAGACGAGTTGAGATTTGAAACACGGGAAAGTTGCTCTCTGTAAAAGTCCATGTCCTCAGTGACTTGTGGGAATCCCATTCCCCTTTTAATTTTTAAGTCTGCCTTGTATACAGTGTCCTTGATAATTTTTGGCATTCACAATGGGAAGGTGTAGAGAGAGCTTTTGGAAAATGTAATCTGTAATTTCTTCGGTCCCCCCAGGACTCTATCTAGACAAGTATTCTGCTTTTTACCTCTACCCAAGACTTGATCCTTTGTTTCTAACTAGTTGTGGAAGGGCTGTGGTATGAGTGCACATGGTCATGTAAGGGGGACACACAGGGCTGTATCTTTTCTGAGAGTATCACACTTCTATCATTCAGGGGTAACTAGGAGAGGGGTTTTTAAGTTTCTCTACATCAAAACTTTGTTCATTTAGTCTTTGTAGCACGAAGTTAAAAAATATGCAGGCTCGCTCTCAGAGCATGTTTGCCCTTATAACCCCAATTTTTCCATCCATCAAAATTGCAAAATGACAAGGGAAGTTCTTACTGTTAACGTGAACTTCACATGAAATTTAGATCCCAGATGGACTTTTAAAGTCACTAAGTCTAGTTATTTTTCAAACTGAAAGTTTACTGAGCAGTCCACAATATAATCAGGTAACATCACAGCTTTGGTGGAAGCCAGGGTGGTACAGGCTGCGGAGCCCAGCCGCCTTGGCCTTCCTGCAGAACTTCCAGTGTGCATGGAAGTGCAGTTTGAAAGCTGCTAATCTAGATCATATCCTCTTGTTCATGTCTGGAGGAAACAGAACCAAGGAGATTAAGTTATTTGCTGAAAGTCACGCTGCCATTCAGCAGTGCGGCGAGGACTGGGACTCAGGCTTCCTGTCGCAGGTTCTTTCTACGGTGCCATTTCTTTCGATGACAATGTGAAAGTATCTTGCTGGCTGGCTCTCACTTTCCCACATTCAAAGAAAAATATAAAAATCAAAGGGATTTTTGTGCTGCGTGATCCAAGTCTGTCTAAATTCAAATCTCTCCACTTAGCAACACTGGAGAACCAGTTCGCTCACACTCTGAGACATAGCAAAGGGCAGATCGTTGCCTGTGTGCCTAGAAGCTGGAGAAAGAGGTATGCTGGGATAGCAAGAGGGGGAGGTTGCTGGGTTTCTCTCCTCACTCTTCAGTGTAGGTGTGGGCTGAATTAGTCCTTCCCCAGGAAGTCCTATTTAACAAGAGGCTTAATCAGCTGCACTTGGCTTCATAATTCTCCTTTGCTACTCTAAAAATGGCCATAGTATGCCACCTCCTCTTATTAATGCCCACAAAGGATATGCTAAACCACAAGGCTTTGTGAGTGGGTCCCCAGTAAGACTGGCCCTTGCTTCTCTTACTCTAAAATTATGTCATCAGCAATATTAGTGTGCACTTTTGAACAAATACCAAGGCTGACCACATCTTTACTCCTGACTTCTGGTTGGGGAGGAAAGCTGATCTAGGGTTACACAATGTCTGGCACTTGAGGACTTCCTGGTTTTCTCCCCTGCCTTCGTCTTTTACCTTCCAACTTGACCTCCAGGCTCTTTTTCAGTGGGATATTGGCTGGAACAGAGCTGGGTAAGAGAGAAGGTTCACAGTAACTTACTTTAGCTCCTTTATCTAGGCAGCTTCCTGGTGGATCCAGGCCACAGCCCACTTCCCCCTCTGCCTGTCACTGATAGAGCCCTTGCCAGAAACCGTCATAAACTTCTCCATAGGGAGCCCTTGGCCTTATCTAGCCTGGGGGAAAGCCGTGACCAATTTAGAATTAACTCTTCATGTTCTCGAAAAGTGAAGCCACAGAATGTTTGGTTTCTATCAAGCCCAACACATGTACAATAATTACAGCAGTTCAAGAATTTGTGAAGTGTGTTGTTAACATGAAATCTCCCTTGTCCATCTCTTCAGGAAGAAAACGAGATCCCTGCTAGTGTGTTTGCAAAAGAGCCGGTGTCCACCCCCACGGAAGGGAAGGAGGAACTTGCTGATGAAAACAAGTCTCTGGAGGAAACCTTGCACACGGTGGACCTCTCGTCGGATGATGAATTGCCCCACGATGGAGAGGCCCTGGAAGACAGTGCAGAGGAAAATATTGAAGAAAGTAGAGCAGAGAAAATAAAAAGATCCAGCCTCCGCAAAGTGGATAGCCTCAAGAAAGCCTTCTCTCGCCAGAACATCGAGAAAAAGATGAACCAGCTGGGGACAAAGATTGTATCTGTGGAGAGGAGAGAGAAGATTAAGAAATCTCTCATTTCCAATCACCAGAAAATATCCTCAGGGAAAACCTCCCCCTTCAAGGTCTCTCCTCTCACTTTTGGTCGAAAGAAAGTCCGAGAAGGGGAAAGTGCTGCAGAAAATGACATCAAGTCTGAAGACATGCCTAGCAACGATCAGACGCCGAATGACCACGAGGAGAGCTCATTCACAGAAGATCTTTCCCAAACATCCCTCACCAACATCCTGGTGGAAGGGAAGGGGGCTGAGGGGGATGCTGGGAGGGCAGCCTCGAGAGGGAGTAACTCAGGCATGGACAGCAATGTGGACTTGACTATTGTGGAAGACGAAGAAGTGCCAGTGGCCCTGGAACAGGCACGGCAGGTGCACTATATGGGAGGCTACGCGGTAACCTCCAAAGAGGCAGAACAGTCAGATGAGGA
>PVKM010007229.1:0-23016 GCA_004027735.1 Carollia perspicillata | reverse complement strand
TCCAGTGCAGCCACCTGTGCTCCAGGTGAACCAGACAGCCTAAAAGGCACAGCCTGCTGGGCCCAGCCTGTGCCTGCAGTTAGGTGGCAGACCAGAGCCTAGAGCAAACCCCTGCACATCTCCAGCATCACCCATCCCTACTGTGTTATTGTCAGGCAGTGATCACTTACGACTTAGCAGCAGCAGCAGTGCACACATGACCAAGGTTTACGACAAGGCAACGTGTAAGGGCTCCACTTCTAATTTGCTCTTAAGTTCTGTTTCTGTAGATTTTTTCCAAAACTGCCCAGAAGAAGCAATGGAGCAGTTGAAAAACACTGATTTTGGCTTAGTCAGAAATACCAAAGGCTACCTAAGATACCAGTCATGAAATATGATTTATTTTTTGTCATTCCATAGCTTGCTTAATAGTGTACCAATAATGTGTTGAATTTCCACAGAACTCCATGAACCTAGTTGTTATTTTTCAAGTGTGTGATATACAATATACATGTGTATTTAAGCTACCGGTGTAACTACTGCCAATTTTAAAAAGAAAACATTTTTTTAAAAATGGAGAAGAGAAAGTTCAGTTGGCTATCTACCTAATAGAAACCATTGTTTGATTGAAAATGAAGTAAAAATTGAAAGATTATAACTTTTAGCTAATGAAGTAAGATACGTAGAAAGTAGGGACTAATAGAAAAAGGAAACTAAGAAAGAGATGTGGGAAAATGAGAGAAACGGGAAACAAAGAATGCCATAGAAAATGAAGACAGAGAAAAATATATGCACATAAATGTAGGATATTCACAATATTAGCATTTCACTCTCTATAAAGACACTAAAGAGGTTAATATGTCCTGGAATAATGTTATATTTTCACAATATTTTTATTTTCTAACATTTTCAAATAATATAGAAAATATTTTACTTTGTTAAAGCCTCATTTTTTCCTTAAAAAATAAAAGACATTACAAATATTTACAAAAGGATGTAGTCTCTTTAACATTGGTATGAACATAAATCTTTAAAATTAATCAATACATACTGCCTTTTCTAGGAAGTTGGATCATACTATTTGTTAATATAATATTTTTCAAATTTGAAATAACTTTTACACTCCAAATGTAGGAATGTTGGTTCAAAAGATACTAAAATCAAAGGTTTGGGAAGGGAAGCCTTCTGTTTTTCCTTTTTTTATACATAATGGTAATTTCACTCCAGGTCATATTTTATTTATATATGTTAACTTCACATAATTTTAATGTTTCTTAAAACATGCTAGTATTTATGTATACATGCACATATATTTAGAGGGTAATTTTTACTACCACATAACATTATACTAAAATATTGCCTTATTTTTAATTACAGAGTGCAAATGTTTTGAAAAATTATTAAACTATAGTTTAAGGACAGGTAGTGGAGAGCAAATCCCTACCTTTAGTTTTTACCGCTCACTGTAAGTAACCTTATTAATATAGCTAATCCAAGTCAGTATTAGCAAGCTGCTCTGTCTTATAAAAGGGATGTTTAACAAATGTGTTAATGGCTTAACCCATACAGCTATGCCCTTATTTTGCAATAATGTATCCTGAATATTAGATTGTTGGACTAACAATGGCTGTGTTAAAAAAGACTAAATAAACCAAAAATAAAAAGTATATAGCAGTGTCAGTTGTTTGGCAGAACAATTTTAGAAGAAGCAGAAAGAATTGATTTGTGAACTCTCCTCCAAGTGCTGCAGTAATGTTGATTCTTTCGGTCTTGATTTCCCCTATTAACTCTGCTTTCTCTTTTCCCTGATCTCATTTAGAAATCTAAGTCTCATTCTTCAAGTTTAACTTTCTTGACATCACCTTGCCAGCTCTGGGAAGCATCTGAATTTATTGCAGCTGCTTCATGAATTTGATGTTTCCTTCTGCATTTGTATAGGTTGGTACCAGACCTCGTAATACCTCAGGTAGCCCTGAAAACATGAATGCATCAAACTGTACATTCAGTTGATCCACACAGATAAACTTCTGTCTTCTGCATTGTCATTCATTTGGTAGATGACTGAATTTCACTCATGGCCCTAAGCATGCCTGTTTAACCTTTACAAAGTTATTATCACTTCTTGCTGCAAAGGAGTTGGAGGATCCAGGGCTAATGTAGTGTTTACCTTGCCTTTTCAAAAATGCTTACATTGTGTAGTGAAAAACTACACTCGGGCATCTTTTTATGTGTAACTGACATGTATTTATTCTATGTTCCACATTTGAAGCATTAAAATCCTAAGCAATAAACAGAGAATTAGGCCAGGTAATTGTTGGAAAACACATACCGTTGGGATTACAGAGAGGAGCAGCCGTGCAAATGGAAGCCATTTATTCTGTGTTATTGTTGAATTATTTGCATTCTGGTGAGGCTGCAAAGTCCCCAAATTAGATATGTCTTCTCCCCACCCATCCAATAACCCATTTCTAATTTTATGTGTCTAGAGCTCAAGGACTGGATTAGTTTTCCCCCAAAGATTGGTTATCCATTAATAAGCACTGAGATCCATATCTTAGAAATATAATTCAAGAGTAAGAAGCTTCTATTACATGGATCACAAATCTCACAGAAATATAGTAAAGATGTCATTTTTCTACAAGATTTTATTTTTAAAATATATAGACATAAATATTTCAACAGGAATGTTTTCCTCTTTCCACTTAGGAATCTAGTATATAGCTGAATTTCTTTATATATGTGAAAATAAAACGCCCACACTGAGGCCAGTTTTGCACAAAGTAAAGGTTTTTCACATTTATTGTGTGATGAAAGTCCAAAATGTTTTCGCTTTTGGCACTGCTCAACCAAAAGATCAAGGTCTGAATTTCATGCATTTCAGTCCACTATCAGGAAACTAGAAGCTCCTTTGACATAGCCAAGCTGCTGCTGGTGTTTGGAAAGGTTATATTGAAAGTCATTTCCTACATTAAGACACTAATGCCCACGCTCAGTTAATTCTTGCTCGAAAGTTTGTTTACTGCCCTACAGCCCAAGTCTAAGTGATTTTATATTGGAGATGGAGAGTATGAGGAATTGAGGTACAGGCAGCAATCATTATGAACAGTTCCATAGCAACCACCAGCCTTTTCCTAAACACCAAGGCTCAGACTCAGCAAAGCACGTTTCAGATGAAATTGGCATTGTGACCTTTGTATCCTGCCTGATCTGGGTCTTGAGAGAAAGACTTCTGTAGCCAGGAACTCATTCCTAAAGGCAACAGGCAGTAATTCCCTTATTAAAGACACATTCTTCTTACTTTTGTTTTAACCAGTGCATTGTCCTGAAGTATTTGAAATAATTAAATTATTTTTAACTCTCCAGTCAAACTTCCCAATGATGAAGCCACACCTTCAGCAAAACAGCTTGATATTCATACATTTAGACTTTCCACTGTAAAATCAAGCCAATAAATATTTATTGAGCAATGCAACAACTTGTCCCTCCCATTTGCTAAAATTCTTTATGCCCGAAGCAGTGAGACACAAGCATGGGGGAGAAGAAACCAACATATTTGATAGCTTATGTTATACCAGGCAGGGATCTCCAATGGTCAGGTTCTGTGTACCTACCACATGCTAGGCATAAGCACTATCTGATTTAATTGAACAAATCCTATTAAGAAGGTGCTATTTTCAGGTGCTATTTCAGATGCTATTTTCACACCTGAGACCTTTGAAGTTAATTTACTCCAACTAATGAGATGGAGGAGGGAGGAAACTCCAAAGTTCTTAACCATTCTAGGTTCTCACTCACCATGCTATAATTTAACTATTTTTTCCTTTGAAGGTCACAGAGTTAAAAGACTTGCCCAACTACTGAGGATCAGCATTAGTGCTCAACCTGTCTGAAATCTATGCTCTTGCCAGAGCAGACTCCTAATCCTATCACCCAATTGTGCTTAATGATGAATCGCTTTATAAGCTCATAGATGGTATGGTATTAATTTCATTTTATTGTCCCTTGTACAGTAAGCATCACATATAGCTAAACTACATGAACAATTATGACAATTGCCATAACAATGCTAAGAAAAAGCAGCTCATGGTTCTTGGGGAGCCACAGAGAAACTATTTTTATTCAGGTTTGCTGAGGCCACGGAGGGACTCCAGAGCTCCTTGGCATCATCCACTGTCAGTAACTGCAGGTTTCACTTTGAGGCATGGTTTAATAAGGTCAAGTTGTCAACAGAGATAGATACCGAGATCGCCTGATTCGAAGATGGCACAAGAAGCCTGCCTCAAATTCTCTAAGTTAAAGGAGTCATATCCCTGCGTCATGCTAGAAAAATCACTATATCCTTCCTAGACACATCCTTTCATAGGCTAAAAAATGAACAAATGGCAAATCAGCATGGGGGTGGGGGATAAGGAGAGTATTGAGGTTCAGCAAGTAGAGTGAACATTGAGGATAGGGAGACCTAGCCTCTGATTATAATTCCTATAAAATTGTCCAACTGTCTTTGCAAGGGAAACAAAAGCTAGGTCAACCAAATGCCGGAGTCTCCATTTCTGTGGTCAAGCAACTGAAGAAAACCCTCTAGGCCTGCCAGCCTCTTTCATCAAGATGTATGCTGTAGGCAGACTTCTCCCAAAGCTTTGGCAGTGGTCACAACTCGAATGCCTACAGGGGCTCACAATGAGGAAAACGGTTTGAGGAGGTGGCAGCAATGTTGCCAGAGCTATTGCATGTGGACCACATCCTCTCTGATGGTTCAAGCTTCTAATTCCTCCACCCAGAGGTGGTACCTTTTTTAATGTCCAGAAACAGGCGGTATAGTCTAGGAGCCATCCTGGATTGGGGTAACCTGCCAGCCATCACCCAACTCCAGCTGCCATGTCGAAATCAGGCCCAGTGTGGCCAAAACTTCAACTTCTTTTAAGAAGGGCCAAAATTGAGATTTCTTTTTACATGAAATCCTCCTCGCCTTTAATTTTTGGCAACTAGCTCAAGTCATTTCAAGTATCATGCAAACCAATCATAACTCTTGGGATGTAGCCCTGACGCAGACCATGGCTTCTGACTCCTGGTCTGTAGATATGAAGGCTCTTGGTTTTCCTTCCCCACCCTGAGGCACAGATATGAGACTCCAAGCTAATAACAGGATTGGACTTGTCTTGAGAAAAAGCACAGTAACCTTCTTAGGGGAATATAAAATGTAAAAGGACCATTGCCAGAAGTTACAAGAAATTTTCTTTTGCCGCTTATTGAATTTGTGGAAAGATCAGTGTTAATGCTGCATAGTCAGTGCCCTGAGTGGACAGTCAGAGATCACAGTAATAGGTGGCTAAGGTTCTCTAGTGGGAAAGCACCACTGCTGTTATTAGCGTCGTTAACTACCTGTGGGTTACCAGCAGAACCTTTGGATGTCAAAGGGATTGGTATTTTTGGTAAATTGAGCACAGGATGTAACTATTCTGTTTCTATATTCCAGCTGAAAAATACCTACTCCGGTCAATAACCTAGAGGTCCTACAGATGACAAAAAAGCAAGTCTGAATTGTGCTGTGCCATATATCATAGCAAAATTGCCAGCCAACACTCCATTCTTCAACTCTTTATTGTTCGTAATGAGGTACTAAAGGGAAAAAACACAGTTCAATTTTGGGGGATGCTAAATTGAGCCTTCAGCTCAGAGTCTGGGGGGAAAACTGTTACAGATTTAGTACAAGAGGCAAGATGTCCTTTGTTAAGGAGAAACATGTTCGCCACCACTTAAAGCTCCACAGAAGCACAGAGGTTAGCTGTGTTCTCCAAAGTCCACTGTTAATTGTCCCCAGAATCTCAATGACATGCAGGAAAAGACATTGTAAGTGTACCCCTATTTGAAAAATCAAATTTCCTAGGGACTTTAAATCAATAATTTAGAATCCCTACATAATAAAACGAAGCCCTCCTTCCAGAAAGGATGGAGAAAAGCAGTATCTTAGTTTATAGGACTGCCCTTGAAATTAACCAGAGAACGGGGGACTGATGTACACTGGGTATAGTTTCATGATAATCTTTAGCTGTCTCTCTTTTTTTCTTTCTGTCATCCCTTTTTTATTGTCAGGCACCCAAAATATCTTTCCCAACTATCTTGTAACTAGACTTTTCAGAGATTAAATAAAAGCAGGTAGGGGTGAATTACCCAATAACCACAGGCAGTGTGTGTCTACAAGAAAAGTTCCCCCACTAAAGGTATTCCTTTTCTTTTGCAACCTCTGTGACATTTATTGGGCGTTTATATGTGCCAGAGCCTGTGCTGGCTCTGGGGCTGTGGCAGAAGACTAAGAGAAGAGTGTGTGCTGTCTAGAAATTGTCTGTTGAGGAAGGAGAAAATGCTAAGAATCCCCTACATAAAGATTTTTAAACCCATAGTGAGAAAGCAAAAGGAAACAAGTAATTTGAGAGAAAAATAAACCTTCAGCCTTAGGAAAATTGTTATTTGAGAAATAGTCACTCAAGATAGTTAATGGAGGTACTATGGCTGGGCTGTGTGACGATACCATAAATGTCCGGGATAGAGATGGGGGAAAGCTAAACTGTGGAAGCTGTAGGTGTGTGGACTTCTAGAGCAACACAGGAATAGAAATTTCTCTGCTCTAAAGTGCAAAACAAAATGGTGGAAGGGACAGTCTGAGTGGAGGAAAATCTATAGTTTTTAACATGCAACACTGACAGCAAGAGCATTCATTTGTTTTAATTAACAGGGATCTAGGGATCACGTACTGTATGTCAAGACCTGCGAGAGGCCTTGGGTTCACTGGGTAGATAGAAACCAGGCGAACAGACTTGCTCTTCCCTCCTGCAGTCCCAGCATTCCCTGCCATCAGCTGCCTGTTTAGTCTCTCTTTCAACAAGTTTGCAGGTTGGTTTTGTCTGGGGCTTTTGTTTTGTTGGCTTAATTTTAAGGAATTTTTTTCCTCCTGAAAAGACATTTCTAACTTATAATGTTACATACTACCTTTTCCAGAATGGGACAGGGATGAATAAACAGAAATACACAATGGCAGCCAATGAGCAAATCTGACTTCCTTTAGGGACAGCAACTTTGTATTACAATTTCAAAAGAGCACTTATCCTTACAGTAGGAGTTGGGATTCTTTTAAAAAACATTTTTAAGGTTCTTAATTTAAGTAAAAAATACTTAAGTAAGGAAAAAATGGCCTGTAATCTTAGTGCTTAGATACTTTCTACTATAATTGTTTATTTTCTTAAATATAATACAGAAAACTAATAGTAGTTTTCTACAACTGAGTAATAAATTAGCACAAACTTAGCAGCATTAAGCAGCGCCCACTTACTAGCTCACGGTTCTGGGGGCAGAGTTCCAGCATGTGTGTCTGGGTTCTCTGCTCAGTGTATCTATCACGAGGCTGAAGCCAAGGTATTGGCTGGGCTGAGTTTTTGTCTGGAGGCTCATTCTCCTCATCAGAATTCAGTTCCCTGCAATTGTAGGACGAAAGTCCCCATTTCCTTGCTGGCCATCAATCGGGGACTTCTCTCAGCTCCCAGATGCTGCCCACATTTCTTACCAGGTAGTCCCCTCCATTTTCCAGCCGGCAATGGCGTATGCGCTGCTTGTGCTTTGAGTCTCTGACAACTCAAAGACAATGACTTCTCTTCCTCTCCTTCCTCCTCCTCCCCATCTCCTCCTCCTCCCCTCCCCTCTCCTCCTTCTTCAAGCTTCCAGAGAAAACTCAGCCTTTAAAAGTCTTCTGGGATTAGGTCAGGAACACCTGGATAATCTTTCTTAATGTTATGTTATATAACATAATAAAATCACAACAGTAAAATCCATCATATTCACAGAACTGGGGGTTAATCGGGGCATGTACTCCAGCAGTATGGGAAATCTTGGGTCCATCTTAGAATTTTGACTACCACGTAGTGCCGCATGGTAAGGAAATTCAAATGCTGCAAAAGGATATCAAAGAAACATTGAAGCTAGCCCTTTCTTACCTCTTCCAACACCATACCCCAGTAGTAGCCATGGTCAAGAGTTTTCTTACATATCCTTCCAGGAAAAAAATATTAAAAGATACACATACATCTCTATTTCCTCTTTGTACTTAAATAACCAGGGCCTCATTGCACCTAGCTTTCTTCATTGACTCTTTTCGGTGCTCCTTCCTTAGCAGCAAATGTGAGTCTATGGTATTCTTTATCACAGCTGCATAGGGGCAGCTCTTTATTTCTTTAATAGTTACATAAAAAATAAGCAAAGAGATCATCAATGAATTATCCCTACGGCCAAAACAGATTTTTTATTATCCCAAGGACTTTAAATTGTGGAGAGAGTTTACATCAGACCCATTGTTCCAGCTGCAACATTCACTTTTCTAAGAGCAAATGGGTTCTGCAGGACTCCTTGTTTTGGAAGAAGGTCAACTAATTTTCCTCCAAAGTAAATTTAAATAACATCTGGAGAAAGTGATCTATTGAGACACAAAAGGATTTTAATATAAATTGCTCATGTGTGAAGGAAGGGTACCAAAAAAGAAGAAGAAAGATAAGAAGGTAAAAAGGGGAAGAGGGGAGGAGGAAGAGAAGAAAATGGAAAAGCCAAAAAAATCAATGAAAGTTAAAATGAAGTTGAGAATTTATTTATACTTCGGAACGGGAATAAAGTTTTACCCTCTGACCATTGCCACATCTTTTCTCCATAGCAACATCAAAGAAATAAAAGGTATTTTTGTTTCTTTTTCACAAAGGATGCATTTTATAAATGCATTTCTTTCTAATTATTGTCATTCTAAAGTTTTTAAACTATACTGTTTGATCTATGGCTTTAGAATACCAATTTTTCATATCTGTTTCTTCTAAGTACAAAAAGACAAAGAGACTTTCAGTAACTTTCATTGTTCTTTGAATGGGACTAGATGTTAAAAAATAGACTTACATTACTAGTCATAACTTGCAACTTCTGAAGCTCCCACGAAACTCATATATTCAGTGTTTTTTCTGACGAAGTGACAAGTTGCTCTGCTTTCATCGGTTTAAAGGAAAACACAGAAGCTATGATAATAGCCCCAATGTCCGTGAGCAAAGTTTTCTCTGTGTGAGGAGTCCATGAGCTGAAGGCTTCTCTTCAGAGGTTGGTCCACTATTCTGAAATGAAAATGAACTATTAAACATAATGTGAATGTTTATGAAGTTATGAATGTATACTTGAGTCATGTGTGATTTGCTCTTAAAGTCTCAGAAGTCCTCATCTTCACTGCAGGGCGATGTCTTGTAAAACTGTTGCCTACTGGGACAAGGAGGAGGGCACATTAGTAGTAACTTAGCAGCAATTTAAGAACACACCCCAAACTTGAATGAGGCAACTGCTACTGAGACAAATTGCAACTGAAGCTATGAGGAAATCCCATACTACCCTGAAACCCAGGCAAGCAGGGACCTTGCTCTTTGCTCCTTAGGGAGCCCTATGCCTTAAGGCACATCCCAAAATATGTTTCAAAGTTCCCTTCCAGTGCCTGGGACCAGCAAGGGCTGGGAGTGTCATCGGACAAGAACTGAAATTAACTCAAGTCCCTACGGGCCCTAGTCTCCAAGTTTGGGGTGTGTTATTAAATTGCTGCTCAGTGACACTAAAGTGCCCTCCTCCATGTCCCATAGGCAACCTTTGGAAACACATTTTTAAGACCTCGCCCTGCAGTGAAGATGAGGAAGTCTGTGATTTTTCCCTTTCAGAGTACTGTCTAAGCCTCTGCACCATACAAGGGGTAAACCAGATGTCTCGCAAAGAGCTTCGGGAGGAAAACTCATGAAGCCACAAGCATCTGGATGAAATGGGGCCTCTGGAATGGTGCTGATGTGCTGAATTGTGGAAATTCACATTTCTGAGGGACACAGGACAAGTTTAGGGCTCTGGGATATCAATGGTATACTGACAATCCCTAGGCTTCAGCCGCATGTGTGGGCTGGTGTCAGAGTTCTTAGGACAGAGGTGTCATCTCGGGTCTATAACACCAAGGGAGCAAGGTAAATGCAGTTTTACCTGGGTCTGACCCTCTTCCTCAGGTTCCACATCAGGTGTTAGGCTATTTTCCCAGGGTTACTTCACCCTTCTCCAAGAGGTTTTGAGATAGATCTTTGTTCTCCCCACATCCAGTGATCCTTTGATCCATGTTCTCTCTTGTCTTACATTGTGTGTTGGTGTTGTTCTCTGCCAGGCTGGTCTTAAGTCATGCTGGACAAGGGATGGACATTCCTTGTACAAATGGAGCCACTCTTCTTATCTCCTGTGGTTCTCACCTACCTTCTTGGTGGAAGTGGTAGGAGGCAGGGTAAAGCCCACATGAAAACAGGCCATAGTCTAAGGCCATCATCACTACCTAAAGAGTTCAAGAGAAGCTGAAGTTGGAAGATGTATCATTCTATGTTGATACTATAAAACTCTGAACACTAAATTTGACGTGACCAGAGAACAATTTATTATTCACATTTTCCTGCATGTATTAGATAAGACTTGCATTTGTGGCTGTAATCAACTCAGCGCAGTAACAACTTTTGAGACAGTCATGGAAAACCAGTGTTCATGACATGATGAATGATACAGACTCATAAGTAATCATGTAACCAGCATTAAGTAAATGGTGTTAGAAACTAGAGACAAGAAGTTCTATATTGTTTCCATTTAAACAGAATCCAAAGAGCCATGGCATTGTGAATAATAACAGCATTGCTACCTTTTTCTCACATGCTGAAAGATATGAAATTAGCCAGGAACCATGCATTTGACAATAAAGAACAACAACATATAGTGCCTAGCCACTAACTACTAAGAAGAATATTTATGTGCAGTTATTCTACAATAAACAAATACAACATAGTTCTACTTTATCCATTATTCAAAAGCTTTATTGAAAATTACCATACCTTACATAGGCCCATGAATTTTATAACACTTTTTTAAATCAAACTTTTTGTACAGACATAAATCCTACAAAAAACGATTTGCCTGGAATCCTGTACATCCTAGGGATGGCCCGCAAGAAAACTGAGGAAAGGTGGCAGGTATGTAATTTGTTGATATGCAATTTCATTCTCTCCCAGTACGGCCATAGTAGATTTCATATTACATGATTTGGGAATCTACATGACTTAATTTAGCAAATACTATATGCACCCAATGAAATAATTACCATTGTATGTTACTTGGGGACTTACATTATAAGACTTGGAGACTTTTGTACTGTTTTGTTTTGTAGCTATCCTATTTTTGTATTTTTTTTCCTGCTTGGAGATAATTCTCAATTACTGAGATGTGGCTTATTCCCTTAGTAAATGAACTGCATAAAATTAAAGTTTTATCTCTAGAGTTTCTGACCTCCAACACTGAGCATTTTTATATGGCCCCACTATATCATTAGTTGGTGGAAACTCAGAGAATACAAATTAACTTTGATGTTAGTCTTAAACATTTTAATTATGGAAAACATGCTCTAACAATTATAGAACGCATGTTATTATATCAGGTCATTTCTGAAGTATCTGTCTCTTGGATTACCTTTGCCTTTCTTTTGGACACATGTAATTGAGGTTTATTTTTTTAAAAAGATTTTATTTATTTATCTTTAGATGGGAAGGGAAGGGGAGAAGGAGAGATATATCAATGTATGGTTGCCTCTCGTGCGTCCCCTGCTGGGAACTGGCCTGCAACCCAGGCATGTGCCCTGACTGGGAATCGAACCTCGATCCTTTGGTTCACAGGCCTGCGCTCAATCCACTGAGCTATACCACCCAGGGCTAAGTTTAACTATTTTAATGCTTCCATTATATCCATGTCTGTTTTTCCATACATCACCCATGTGTGTATCTACAAAAATACTTATTCACAGGAGATCAATTTGCTTAATGACCTAAAAACTATTTATCTGTCAAACAATTGCTTGGTTAAACTCCTATAAGAGATTGACAGCAAAGCTCTAGCTTCTGTTCAAATAATTGTAGTTCATTTCTAGAAATGAGCAAGAAAGAAATAGAAAGATAAAGTCATTAAATTTTAAATCAATAGATTAAACCAAGTCAGAAATTATAAAGTCACTCTCTAAGTATTCTTACCACTAATTTCTTACCCTACCAACTTCTAACCTAGAAAAATGCTCCTAGAGGTATATGAGCTAGTTGGTATTTTATTCTAATGAGATTTTTAAATTTTGAATTCCATTGGTTTTCTTTTTAATATTGCAAATATTAAAGTTAGAAAATAAAACATTCTAACAGTACATTAAAATGTAAAATTTGAAGTCCATTTTTATATTTCCAATGTTTTTAATAATATAATTTTAGATGAACATTTTTTCAGTACCGCCATTCCTGATTTCAAAAATTTAACAGATTTTTTAATTGGACAGAGATGGCTATAAAATGCATGAAGGCCATAGGGAAAATAGTAGGCAACAATTCAGATTTTCTTTCTGAATTTCTGAAGTAATTCTTTTTTTCTTTTTTAAAAGATTTTATTTACTTATTTATTTTAAGAGAGAGGGGAAGGGTGGGAGAGAAACATCAATGTATGGTTGCCTCACACACACCCCTTACTGGGAACCTGGCCCGCAACCCAGGCATGTGCCCTGACTAGGATTCAAACTGGCCACCCTTTGGTTTTCAGGCCAGTGCACAATCCACTGAGCTCCACCAGTGGGGGCTAATTCTTTTTCTCTCGACTCACTAAGGTTTTCTTCCCTTGTATCAAATAGGATATAAAGTACCTACTTTCAGAGATGCTTCTTATGTTCTCCAACCCTTTCAAGTGTCACGATAATCACATGGCAAGTGGGAAAAGATTCTGAATAATCATCTTGACTTTCTTGATAATGAATGACAAGTCCCAAGCTTTTTTTGGAAATTCAACAAGAAAATGGTTTATATTTCCTTAAAAAGCAGTGAGGTTTTTCGAACAGAATCCCTGGGGAAAGTCTTAGAACGTAAAATTCTGTGATTTTTTTTTACACATCAGCTATAAATTTTATAATATTAAAAATCATTACCTGACTTTTTAGTACAGATCTTCAAATGGATGCATTCCATTCAAAGATTAAATGCTAACAACTTTAGATTCTCCAAGTACAGCAAAAATCACTTGTGAACATTTGGAAATTAAACCAAAATAAACATCAGATGGCTAAATAGAAAATAGCAAGCACCTGCTTGCTTTAAAAAAGAATGTTTTAGATTTAATTAAAAGATACTGATTATAAATAAGCAATAGCATGGTGGAAACAAAGAACAAATTTTTTACCCCAAAATATTATATCGAGAATCAGTAATATCCAATTCAATGCATCAGTCAGCATGTTTGGACAATACGTTTGGTTCAAAGCACAGATTTGATGTCTGTGAAGGAGTCACACTTCCACTGTGGAATCATGTATAATTCCCACCCAACAGAAATAATGCCTTTAAAATACTCGTTCCCAGTGTCCTCTCTCATCACCTCTATTTGTGCTGTTTTACTAAGCAGCAGGGTCCGCCTGACACTTCCTCGAGGACTGCGCCTGTCAGCTAGAATCACCATTCACCCAGTTGCTGAATCAGCCCACCTTTACACCACGAGCTGGTAGCAATACAAAGAGACCTTCAAATTTTGCTTTTTTTTTTTTTTCCTTTTTGGTCTGGATTGGAAAGGGCTCCAGGCCAATTCCTTTAAAACCAGTAGATTTTCAGACATTTGAACAAGCGCATTTCTAATTACAGAGGACCCTGAAAATACACCCCATTGCAGACTTGGATGCACTGTTTGATTCCCAGTGAAAATCTTTTGTTGTGTCTCCCAGATGACTACCACAAACTAAAGCCATAATAATTATTCCTATTGTGGCAGGGCATCATTCTAACTTGAAAAGCTGAGCTTTTAGAAGGAGTGCTATAAATAGAATTAATATTGGGAAAGTACCTAAAATTGGAAGGGAGTAGAAAACAGTCATTGAGTTCAAATTTCCAACCTTTTGCCAACCATCCTCCTATGTAAGCCGATGGATAAAGGCCACACAGAGAACACTGCTGACCTGAAGGAACTTTTCTTCTGTTACAAAGACTTACAATGGGTTAATAGAGCAGACTTCAGCAATTCAGAGAGAACAGTGTATTGTTTCCCAGTGGAATTCTGATTAATAATTCTATTGTATTGTATAATACATCGGCACAAAATAAGTTAAAACACATGGGCTAACTCACTGTCATGGGTCCGGACACCCTAGAATCAAAACCTAAGATGGTAGTTCGGTGTGTGAAGTTATTAAAGGGGCACTTTTCAAGGACAGCTCTTCAGGGGAGGTATGACAAGCAGGAAAGGGCTGAGCAAAGATGTGGTCCTATATACAGGCGAGGCTTGACCATGGGATCACATCACAAAAACAATGATGACCCTCTCCTTTGATGTGAGGTGGCCTGCCATTTGTAGCTCCATATCCATCACTCACTGCCTGGTTCTAGCTGTTTGGTCATAACCTCTAGGGAGATGCAGCTGGCATCAGCAATTCTCTGGAAGAGGATTTGGGGGCCAGTCATGGGTCATTAGCAACCAATACTCACAGCAGCCGAAGAACGGTGGATGGGCCTGGTAAAGGGATCCAGGGAGGACACCCACAGCATCTAATAGGCTCGCTAATTGTGATTCACTCAGAAATTAAAAACACACCTAGGATTCTGTCATATTTTAGACAGACTGAAAGGGCCACCTTTGGCCTAAACAGGGGAAGTCAAGGAGATGGAGTGGCTGGCAATCTTACCCAGTTGCCTTTAATTGTATTACACCCCATGACTTGTGCTTCCTTTGCTTGTTAACAATCTACAGCCTCTGACATAATGTATCCTTAACCTACTTTGGAGCTCTTAATTCAGAATTATTCCTTCTTCCTGCATGAAAGAATAACTACCAGTTTTGAGAATATCCATTAAGTTAAGGGCACAAGGCAGAACTTTAACATTCAACATGAAGAAGAAACAAAATAGACTTTATAACTCACAAAGCACAATTCTTTTTTTTTTTTTTTAATGGAAGAATGAACTTTTCAATTGAGAGATTTCGGGGAGGAGGAAAAACACTCTTCCCTAGGGTGCAAGTTTTATCGGCATTCCCTGAGTCCTGTTACATGGAAATCCTTCACCCAGTAAGGAATCTACACTGGGCTTTGCTTTGTGACCCTCCCTAATTCTTCAATTAAAGGCACTAGAAATTCCAAACATGCTACGAAGCATTTTTCCTTCTTTCCTCCCAGACATTTTGCTGGAGGTAGAGTGGCACATGTTTTTATTGTCGCTCTGTGGTATACTGAAATAGTCAGAACAAGTCTGAGCTTTTATTATCCAACAGGTAGACAGGAAATAAGAATCTGAGGCTGGATAGCAATAAATTTGGCAGTTTTCACCCAGATGGGTGTTTTGAAGAAAAAAAAAAAACTCAGACATAAAATTTTGCACTTCCAACTTTCCTCCTCTTCATTTTGAGGTGATTAATTTCATGTGGATGTCTAAAGAACAGACAGACTTTATAGTTGAACTCATTATTAAAAGAGAGAAAGAAAGAAAAGATTTGCCTACTTCTACGGGAAAGGCCATTTCTTTCTCTTTTGACTTAATCAAGAAGAGGAGGCATTAAATATGATGGTTTCAAAATCTTAACTAGAAACACCAGTTTGGCCACAAAAGGCTTTGTCAAAAGGGCACATAGGAATCCATGGGGAGGATCATCATTATAATAATCCACCCAGAATGGTTTGATTTTTATACCTCTGAGTCAGATATTTGTCCTGGATTCGGCAGCCAGACAAGGCAGTGGGAGATTTTTTTCTGAAGCAAACAAATCTCCCTGTTTCATACTGATCCAATCTAATTCTAGTCATCCAACCTACATATTATATATTTCCTATTTTGAGAAAAACATTCCTGGAACAGGGAGTGGGCAGTGGACTCAATTCTATTTTCCACTGAATTAAGACACCTTACAGATAAGGAAAGCCACATTTTCTGTGACAGGGAAGAGGCAGTGAAACAAAAAACAAGAAAAACTCACAAACCAAGACCCGGCAGATGAGAGGAAAATGGCAGGCTGACTTCCGGTTAAAGGGCAGCTGTAAGCTATTACAGGCTCCTTCTGGCATTCTCCCTTATTCTCTGGCTCCATCCACATTTCCCAAAAAATTGTTTCCAAAAAGTAGAGCAAAACTTGCAAGGGATTCTAACCCCAGCCTCATACAATCAAGGCAATACCCTCAAGTTATAATTAGCTTTCATTGACCCTTCCCTCCAAACGTGTTTCACCCTGGGGGCAATAGAAACTGTCTGTCAGTCTGAGCAACTCACTGCTATTTATATTGGGGCTCAGTGGCCAATTCTACAGCCTCAGTTGTGACCTGACCTTCTCCAGGGGGAGTACTGGAGGTCAGTATGGTGTTCTTCGTGCTCAGATGAAGTTGGTAGAACATCTCTGGATATTAGAATCCTGATTTATGGAGTATATGGCAACTTTTGGTTTTATTATTGGTGCACAAGAGTAAGATTTTGTTTAATATTTGTGTTTATTTGGGAATAATCAGCAAATACGTGTATAAAATGTCTTCATAAAGTGAGGAGAGAAATGTGGAGACAAAGGGAAGGGGTCAAATCTTACTAAAATTTTCCAGAGTTTACAGGAATCTAAGATTAGACTGGTTTTCTAAATTGGCATTAATACAAATTTACCTCTATATTGAGGCTGAGCTCACAGTCCCCTAACAGAATTTTACCCCTTCAGAAATTCAATTGAGCAAATTGAAAACTAGGTGGACAAACGCACTAAAGCCAGAGTGTAGCCTCCTTGCTAACAGAATTAACTGACATTTATTCAGGTTCAAAGATGCCATGCACAGTCAAGAGTTCAAGGCTAGTATGAAGTGTTACCACTTCCAGAACACAAACTAGTCCGTGGCATTGAAACCCAGCAGGAACATTTACGATTTACATACCCCCAGAAAATGTATTTCTAGTTTTTTTTTTCTCTATTTTTTTATTTGTAAAATGAGTGTTAGAAATAATCCCCACCTCACAGGTTGTTGTATGGTTAAACGAGTTAGTACATGTTAAACATTGAACACAGGATCTGGCACATGGAAACAGTTTAAATAAATGTTGTCTGTTACTATTATCTATTTACTTTAGATGAAAAATGGAGGATTAACAAAAAGGGTAAGTGACTTTCTCAAGTTTACACAGTGAAAAATGGGCAAAGCTAGGATTCGGATTCAGGTGACCTACCTCTGAAGTCCATGTGCGTACGTAGTCAACCTGAACACCTCCCTGATGAGGACATTCCCTGGGACCCAGTGTGATTGGAACCCGACCCTTCCTGATATGGCAGGAGCAGCACAGCAATAAGATAACAGTGGGTACTTCGGGCCAAAAGTTTGTAACAAGATCATGAGTCTAAGAATAGAATTATCAGTCACTCCAAGGGCTGATTGTGTTAGGTATTATAAGGAATCTAGAAATGATTTAAAGACTGTCAGAGGATATGCACAGGTTAAATGCAAATACTACACCATTTTATATAAGGGATTTGAGCATCAGCAGATTTGAGTAAAGGAGAGGTTGTCCTGAAACCGACACCCTGTGGATACATATGGATGGCTGAACTTCATTTCCTACCTTGGTCAACATTGTCCAGAATAGGTGATCAAAGGATCTAAAAATGTAATAGTTTCTACTAATGTAAGTGCTTCTTATCAAAAGACAAAAACTCCAGATGTCCACACAGCCAGGCCAACAACATTTCCACAACCAGAGTTTTGAACATATGAAGCTCTCAAGATTGATAGACCTTTGGGATCTATCTAAAGATATTGGTTGATAATTTGAGTTCCTGTTCCCCTAGATCTTCTGCGAATTTCATGTGGTTTATAGGCTCAAGATAACTCAATGACCAAAAGTGCTTCCCAGATGTTGGCAGGTGGCCCTGAGATATGATAGAGCAGCAGTGATTGTGGGAGGGTGATTTCAAGGTAATGCTTTGTTTTTGTTTTCTGACTATGAGGAGATTAAAGCAAAATCACGAGACGAAGAAAGAAAGGAAGGGGAAAATGGAGACAACTGTACTTGAACACTAAAAAAAGGAAGGATAGGAAGAAAGAAGCAAAAAAGGAAGGGAGGAAGGGAGGGAGGAAGGAAGGAAGGAAGGGAGGAAGGGAGGAAGGAAGAGAGGAAGGGAGGAAGGAAGGAAGGGAGGAAGAAGGAAGGAAGGAAGGAAGGAAGGCAAACAACCAAATGTCTGCCACAGCACACAATGGCAAGCCTCCTAAGACTGAGCCAGCTGTGCCAACATCGTTAGCCTTAGCTTTGAACTGAAAACTCAAGATTCAGAACGCAACAACATGCCTGGTATTCCTCTTTCTTCTCTCTACAGGATTGGGAGATAGGAAAGACAACCTTGCAGAAAGAATAAAAAAGAAAGAAGCTTCGATTCCCTGCACGTATTTGTTTATGCAGACGGAAGAGCACCGTGTGCCAGCCAAGAACTCCTGCCCCATAATGGGCACTCAAGAAATGCTTATTGGACACGGAGCCTGGGGCTCTCAAAGTGATGGAGACGACATCCGTCCTGCCCAGGAGGGACTTGCGATTGAAAACTTCTGACACTAACCCAGACAGAAGTGGACAGGCAATCCAGATAATGCACTGAGAACTCGGAGCAATCAAATAAATATGCCGCCTGATTTATTTTATTTTTTATATCACTTATGTTATAGTCACAGATGACTCAATTCCAAACCATTCTGTGCGTAATCTGGATCACAGACTATTAAAACAAAGTCACAATACATTTTGAAAAACAGGCTTTAATAATGCAACTACGAAGCCATTTTTGACTAGAGATGAGTAGAATGTTTTTAAAGAACATTAAAAGGCATTTGTGAGTGAATCTTGCATAAGATTTTTTTTCCGACTCTTATGAAAGGTAAATAAGATCAGCAGCCAAACTGGTTTCCGCTTAGACATAAATTTGATTACTCTGGCTAGTTCAGAAGAGAGCTAATGATTCTAATGGATTTCTTGAACTGCCCTGAGTAATTCTCCACACGTGGCTACGTCCACAGTCACAACAGATTCAGTCATGTGCAGATGGAAACGGAGTCAAGTTGGGCGATGTCTGACAAGGGTGCTTCCTGCATTCCAAGGTCTGCCACACCAGCTGATTGTAAACCCTAATGTGCCTTTTAGTTCCTTTATGTTAACTTCCTTTAATTTCTTGTTCTTCTCCTATAGTATTTCTAAGGGACCTTTCAATGGAACTCACTGCACAATCGCGTAGGACTATTTTCCATTGCCTGAAACTCTCCTGTGAAAGTCTTCTGGGGCTGCTGCTCCACACCTACTTCCAACTCAGCAAAAAGCCCTGAAACAGAGAGAGAGAAATGAGCTTGTAAATGCAGTCTGGAGAGGTCAGACTAAATATTTTGTTAAAGGTGGTCTCAGGAGTAATATTTGTTGTGAGGCAGACATGAACATTTCCGCTCAGAATCAATAGTGGACCCATTTGCACTACGCTTAGTGTTCAAAGGGTTTCTGTGCATTTATCCCACCTTGTGCACTTTCTCTCTATAAATAAATAGCGGTGGCTGTCTGGGTTTCAAAATGCTTCGGCTGGTCGTGTTGTTATCTTTGCCAGAGAGTGGAGCTGAAAGACGGATGCAGTGCTATCCTTCCTCTATATCCTGTATTCAAGCAAAGATCTTCCTGCTGTGGCCTTTCTGACGATGCTTTGTTTGCCTGCCTTTAACTCCACAGTCTGTCTGCAGCTCTGAAGCCTTTGCTCAGAACAAGCCACCCCGTTTCTGCTGGCCGAACCTCCAGGCCCTGTCTGCTGATTTTCCCAACATTGCCAAGCTCTGCAGACCATATGATGGGACCCCTCAGGGCCCTGAATATGATATCTTCTGCCTGACACCTTTACATCTGTCATGCTCTCAGCACAAATCTTGGGATCGCTGTGTATATCTCTTTTTCATAGCTGCTCCAACCAATAGAACAGAGTTACAGCAAGCAATGCTCAGAGGAGAGGGGGTTACGGCACAGTGGGAGGAGCATGGACAGACCTTTCTTAAATTTCAGGGTTGGCTATTAACCAAGCAACTTAATTAACCTCTTGTGTCACTTATATGTAAAAAGAGTATAATAATGTCTCACCTAAATAAGGGTTATAAAGATCAAAATAATAGCTGGCAAGGGCCTGGCCCATACTGAGCATGCTATAGGATAACCATTGTTATTTCATTCTGATAAAAACTGGCAAATTCTAGGAGCGGGTATCACATTACTTAGGAAGTTAGAGGAATACACTTTCTGTAGACTCAGTTTGGCAGAAGGACTGAACCCATGCTTACTTTGTCTATTCAACATTTGAAAAAGCAGGCTAGCCTATCACATTGGCTTTTGGGATTTCTCCCCATCTCTCAGTGCATCCTCAGAGAGTGTGTGAGCTGGTAGCAGAATTTGGAGACAGATTTATGACAATGTGTTGCTGATGGAAATCTTTGACTGGGACAAGCTGGAATATGACCCCTTTCTCCTTCAAGTTTGCCATCAATCAGTGGTACTCTGCCAACTCTGTAAAGAGGATCTTAATCTCTTTTGCCCTTAAACATCAAGAAAAGATTAGGAGCAATCAAGTTTCTGCTCAATAAGTTGGCAAGGACTTTCCAGCACCTGGAACAAGAGTAGGCACCTAGTAGGAACCCAACAGCATTAGATGCGAGGAATTATGAATAACTTCCTATGATAGGTTATGTCCCAGTGAAAGAATTTCCCATGGATCTGGGAGCACTGCAGTTGCCCACAAGTTCCTCTTTACGTTTTCACATTTTGGACACGCCTTTGTAGGATAACATTGGAACTCACCTAACTCCATTTCACGGAGGTCACTATCAATAGTCCCACGAATGATTGCACCTGAGTAAATGTCGAGACATTCAAATGCCCCGCTGAACAAGAGCCTTAGTGGTTTGCCCTTATCTATTTTTCCTGCACACCTACAATATTGGTCATGTAGCAAAGCTCATAGCCACTTTCCCACATTTCATTCTAAAGACAAAGTGTGTTTCCCATGTGCCTTTAAGGAATCATTCTCGATCTCAGCCATAAAATTGGAAAGCTGCATAACTGACAAGATGATCCCCGAAGGCAGCTGAAACATGGGGCAGATTGAAACTGACACTTAATTTGTAACAGTAAAAAATAATGATATCATCATAAAACAAGTTTAGGATCAGACTGGGCTCAAACATGCTATGCCCTCAGAATATATAGATGGGTATTGTCAAGCTTAAATAACAAAGCAAAACGAAACTGAACCTGCCCACTTAACCAAGCCCAGTCTATTTGCTTTGCTGTAGTGCACTAACACCATCTGCTGGCTGCAGCAATAAAATGCCTAGCATTCTCTCAGCCTTGGAATATTCCATTCTGCAGACGGTTGTTAATTACTATGCACAAGGAAACATATTTTTAACCTCACAGTATCATTGAAATAGTACAAATAAATCAGATCTCCCCAGAACACCAAATAAATGAAATTGCCCAGGGGGTGTCCTAGGCTGCTGTGCCTAAAAAAAAAAAAGCTGCACTTGCTGAGTGCGGAAGTCCTAGAACATTCTCTTTTTATTCCAGAGCTCTCTCCTTTGCACTCAGTCACTTTCCGACTTCCTCCTCTCCAGCTGCCTTCTCTACCAGGCGTCCTACACACTGCGGTGATAGGCAAAGCAGCAGCCCTCAGCTAAAAACAGCTTCCTCCTGGAGATCGGAAGGGAAGAAAACCATCGACACATCTTCAAGAAAAGCAAAGCTCCCATAAGATTCAGCAAGGAAAGAAAGGATAGCGTTGGTTCTCAAAACTCTGAAAGCATTATTTTAGCATGTTTCCCTCAGGGTTAAATGCTTTGTGTTATAGCTGTTTTTTCTAACTTGGCAACCAGTTAAAAATCTTTGGAGGGAGAAAGAATAGAGCCTTTATAAGCCCATAAAATCTAACCACCTATTAAGCCTTGTCTAATGTGTTCGGTCTTACCCTTCTAGACTCTTTGTTACTAACATCCCAGGCCTCTGACCTTCTAACCATCTTGAAGATAACAAAGCTTTAGGAAATATTCCTTCGTCGTGACTTATCCCTTTTTTTTCTTACCTGAATCTAAAATTTGTGTTCAGTGAGCAGGCAATGCTTGTGTAATGCAATTTATAAAAATCATTTAAATTTTTGTCTATCTAGAAAATTTTTTTGTCACTAGTATTTTTACAATGACGATGAGGATGAGGTAACACTTGCTCTCAGGTAAGATATCTAGTCCTTATTTAGCAACAGTGTAAAAACATCTTCGGATGTTCTTTCTGGGAAGAAGACTGCAGCCTAGTAGCAGCAGCAGGTGCCATTGTTCAGCGCTGGCATGCATGAATTGTGACCAGTCTATCCCAGTTTGAAGGGCATAATGACTCTATGCACAAAACACGCTGGGCCAGTTCAGTTCCTCCTGAATGGTCCCATCCTTGCACCTCTCTAAACAATTAGCTCCCTGTCCCAAGCATCCTGAGATGTGAACTATAGTTCAAAGGCATTCTGCAATTTAGTCCTCATGCTGCAATTTCAGAAAGTTACCACAGGTTAAGTGAGTTCTACATAGCAAAGTAAATCCCTATGAGAAATATAGTGTTGACTAAAATTTCCATTTAAACTATTTCCTTTCGTACAAATGACCAGTGAAAATATTTTAAAATGTCCAAGCTCTGGAGAAAAAAATGTTTTAATCAATGAAACTTTGAGATAACTCAGAAGCATTTCCCTGCATTAAAGCATGAGACTTTACAATTGCAAAAATTCTGTCTGCACAATCTATCTAAAAAAGGTACACCTGATGTGAGGAAAAACTTCAAAGTCATTGAAAGACAAGATCCTACATGTTCTCAAGAGTGTTTTGTACTATAAACTCTAGCATGAAGACTAGTATTCTGACTTCATAATAAATCCATTTCTAGTTTTGGTGAGGTGTAA